>JAXFYN010000489.1:0-207718 GCA_036172215.1 Camellia granthamiana
TCCGAGAGACCAACTTCGTGGTCGAACACCACTCCCGGTGCCCAACAGTCAGTTTTTAGGGTCCCGAACTGCGCGTTTCGGCCCCCGAACCTTCATTTTGCATCGGTTTGGGCTCATTTTTGGTGGAGGCCTTATTTTCATTATTAGGAAGCTTGTAGGAGGGTGGGAGGCCAGCAATTGTTCTGACAACCAACCTTTTGTTTGGTCAAAAGTGGTTCAGCATGAATCCGGGAAGGAGAAAGTCTGCGCGGCTTCACCGAAACGGGTGTAACTCTTTGCACAAGAGGAATTAAGATATGAGGCCACCACCATTGGAAATCTTACTCCCGGGGCTTCATTTTTCACTCAAGAATCTCCTAAATTCAATTCCGGACGGGGGAGATATGGTTGATTGAAGTAGGGCATCACTCCGGTTGGACTGAAATCTGCACGGCTTTACGGAAACTGGCATAACTTTTTCCACAGGAGGAATTTTGATGCAAGGTTTGTGCCATTGGAAAGCTAACTTCTGGGGCTTCAATTTGGACACTTGAATGGCCACCATTGGACTTCCCAATCACCCACCGGCCACTTTTCTTTCCGGAAACCCATTTTTTTGCCCAGAAAGTAGCTGGCCGGCCAGAAAATCTAGCCGGCCGGCCACCTATTTTGTGAAATGACTTTTTTGCCCTTTATAACTAGCCGGCGATAACCCCCTCCCCAGGTGTGTCCTAAAAGTGAATTTTGTTTTGCACTTCACCCATGCCCGAAGGTTTGGCATTTTTGGAGGGAAACTTGGTGCATTTCCCTCCATTTTTTCCCCCTCTTTTCTCCTCTCTTTGGCCTATATAACCAGCTGCCCAGCTCTGGTTTTAGGGTTAGAAAATTTTGTTTTGAACCTCTTGCTTTGAATCTCTCTCTCTCTAGATTCCAAGCCTCAAAACCTTTTTGTTCTTGGACCATTTTTACACTACAACCCATAGCACCCTCCTTCCTTCCTCCATTCCGACATTTTGCAGCAGATTTGCAGAGGCTAGGGGCTCTTCTTCTTGGTCCAAAATGCTATCAAAGTTTGGTCTTCAAGGGTAAGCAATATTTTCCCTCTTTTGTGCTTTTTTTGTTCCATTTCTTAGGCCTATTTGCTTGCTGTTTTGAGCTCTGACCAAAACTAAAAGTAGTGTTTTTTTGAGCTCTTCTTCACCTTTCATTAAGGGCTCAACCCTGTTTGGGACCCCTATCTTGCACTTGCTTCAATATCTCTTTGTATGCCATATTTTTGCATGATGTTTTTAGCCTATGTGTGATCTGTTTTGGAGCATGTCATAAACTGTAGATGGGCCTATTTTGAGCCCTTCTTCAACATTGAAGAAGGGCTCATCCTTGTTTGGGACCTCCATGTATCACTTGCCATTGTACCCCTCTTTGGTCCCTATTTTTACATATTTTTTTTAGCTTATCTTGCTTTTGTTTTTCGGCCATGATCAGAACTGAAAGTGACCATATTTTGACTCCCTTGTCATGTTTTATTAAGGGTCTTTGGCTGTTTGGTGAATATTTTGTACACTTCATGTTATAGCCCTCTTGTGGCCTTAATCTTGCATTGCATTTTGAGTATGATTGTATATTGATTTGGGGGCTGTCATAAACTGTGAGTAGTCATATTTTTGGCTCATCTTCAATGTTGTAGAAGGCCCTTTCTCTGTTTGGGGCCAGCATTTGTGGGTTGTCTCATATACCTCTCTTGGCCCCCCTTTTTTTGCATGCTAATTTAGCCCCACTTGTGCTCACTGTTTGGCCATGCTTTAAACTGTAAAAGTGCTTTTTTTGGGGCTGCCTTGAATCTTTCTTCACACTTCATGTTCCAATTATGCATGCTTTGTATAGCTGTAAGCCATTTCACGTACATAGTTTTGCATTTCGGGTCTCGTTCCATGCATCGGGTATCTTTTCGCCATGATTCGGGGCTGTTTTGCATCTTATTTTGCCTCTGATTTTTTTCATGTTTACATATCATATCCCATGTCTTGCCATGTCTCATTAGAGTGGCATTCCGTGCCGTAGGTTCGGTTCTCGGTTTGCGTGCACGCGTGCACGCATTTCGAGGTGTCTCATTTTCATCTGATGGCCTCTTATGTGAGTGTGGCTGAGGCTCTCTCATGTTGGTGTAAGCCCATATTGCATTGCGTATGCCATTTCATCCATAGCATTGTGTATGCTCGGTTATGTATCACCTCGTGCATCGTGCATGCCATTTCATAGCCTTTCGCATGTTAGGTTGTATCTTAGTTGCATTTCATGCATATCATGCATATTGCATCGTGTTCAGGATAGGAGTTAGCCCGGGCACGGGAAACGAGGTACGTTCCGTACTCCGAGTGACGGAACGTGTCTCAATTCCCCAGTCACCGACACTCCGGATCATCCATGAGGGAGTTAGGTCTTGTTGTGTTTTCACGTGCATTCATTTCATATTGAATTGTGCAATTTGACTCCTCGGCCATCATGCATCGATATGCGTGATTGGTGGCACGAGGATCGAGACAAGCATACATTTGTGAAAATACATTGCTAAGCCCCTTTCCTGCTCTTTGTTGCAGCAAAATGAAGAATCAGCAACTTTTCGGAGCTTGGCACGCATTTCAAGAACAGGTGCAAACAGAGGCTAATTGGGGCATCGTCGTGGATTTCCGCACAAAGACAACCCGAACATGCATCATTCATCACCCGGAGCGGAATCAAGGCAGTCCCTGGCTTGCATGCCAGTTTTACAGCTTTCTTAGCTAATTTGTTAATTAATTAGGAATTTGTACATTATTTGGACTGTATTATTTGGACTGTACTATTCTTTTATTCGGGACTGTATATTTATTTGGACCCTCTGTGTGAGGGCATAATTGTAATAAGTGTGGGTGAGTGTGATGTATGTCTTCCAACCCCACGTCTTTCTTCCCTTTTATTTACCTGCTTATGATGGTTAGATTAGGGCATGTTTCAATTAGCATACAGTATGATAGCATGTTTGCATTCATTCATCTGTCTTGCATGCACCAGGCTCTGCGCATCATACTAACTGCATTGTATTTCAATTTCAAGTTGAATACATGCTAGCTGTAGCATCATCATATGCCATGTTTAGGATAGCCGAGCCTGCTATAGTTGCATTTTTGCATGTGTTGCATTAGGCATTTCTGTATACTTAGGATCATGCATGATTTCTAATGAACTTCTGTTTTGGCTTGGAGTACTCGGTGAGTTTTATGCTTTAGCATCCTTGCATGCGTGTGAGTGACTGCCATGAGTAGCATGTTTGCCATGAGGCTATTTGCTTATGTGATATAACTGCCTTGAATGCCTGTGGGTGGAGGTTGGGTTACTTGGAGTGGGACAATTCATCAAATGTTTGTTTTAAGCCCACTAGATAGTGGCAAAATCATGTTTTCTAAGCCCACCCGAGGGTGGCAAATCCACGTCTTAGCCTACCTGCGGGTAGCACCATCAAACCATTTTCAAACAAACAAACATGAAATGTTTTGTTCCAATTCAGGCGACTCAGTCTATACTTGTATGCTGTGCGCATCACATAGTAACCTAGGCTAATAATTGGAATAAGAACACACAATGTTTTCAAAACTAGATATCATGGTTAGTAGAGGCCGGTCTTTGACCGGGCGAGCGGGGGTGCTCACGAAGTGACCTTCCCCAATCGTACCCAAGTTCCCGAGCCGAGGCAACTTTGGTGATGACGGACACGTGGCCTTTGGCACCGAGTCAGGGTTTCCTAAATTTCCCATTAAAAAATATTTAGGTGGCGACTCTGTATCTGGCAAAGCAGTCCATGTTTGGCACTTCTTTCAAAAATCTGTTTTCTCAAAAACGATTTGCCGGATTTGGACTCTTTGGTTCAAGATTTAGAACCGTGACAATCGAGTCCTTGAACTGTAGTGAGCCCAAATGAACAGAACGGGACTTAACCCTCCCACGGCGTTCGGGGACGTCTACAGTTTCTGGCGACTTTGCTGGGGATTTAGAGAACTTGACTCGAACTCATGATATCTTGTTTTGTTTACACTTATGTGTTTCTTTGCATTGCATTTGCATTGGTGCGCCTAGGACACCGTGTTTGCCATCTGCTATTCCTGAACGGTTTGCCGGAGGCTTGTCTTGTCAAGGCATGACCATAAGGCTGACCGGTTGTGGGCTCTGCCAGTATGGGAACACAAACCCCGGTTTTACCGGGGCACCCTTTTCGACCATTCGACCTAGTGCATATTCGGATCCATAGTGACCATTCCAAACTAGGACAGGTTGCTTACCCGATAGGTTGTTTGAAACCGCTGTGTGCGTAGTGAAACCCTAGCTCCTGACAAAATAGGGCAGGGAAACCCTACCCCAACATAGGGGTGTTTTGGCTCTCACTTATCTGTTATGTGCTTTTAGAGTGCGTCTCTACAGGAATGCATGTATCAGTTTACAAGTTTGGGCATCAGGCCTGCGGGCACCAGTTCAGTACTTTGGGATTCAGTTTACCTGAGGGTAACAGTTCAAGGGTTGAATTTTGGGGCAGAATTCAGTAGAGGGCACAGTCATCTAATTTTGGGGCAGAATTCAGTAGAGGGCACAGTCATCCTACTATGCTCGTATCTGTTCAGGTGAAATCAGGCTGAGATGCTATCTGTTTTCTATTTTGCTAAGTGGTCTTGGAACCATAGTTTCAGAAGGGTCTGATATCCCCCGGGTACTCTGGACTTGTGTTGTTATGTGATCGGGGGATGAACCACTTGCGGGCGGCACTCAGTTTACTCCGGATGTGGCGTTTCGCACGCACTGTTTTGAGCATTTATGAATGCTGGTTTTTGTACTCTCTGACTTGGGTATTGAGTCTGTCTTGTTGTATCGAGTCAAACCTGTTGAGTCGGTCTTGTTGTATCGAGTCAGTCTTGTTGAGTCTGTCTTGTTGTATCAAGTCAGTCCTGTAGAGTCTGTCGTGTTGTATCGAGTCAGTCCTGTTGGGTCTGTCTTGTTGTATCAAGTCAGTCCTGTCGAGCCTGTCTTGTTGTATCGAGTCAGTCCTGTTGAGTCTGTCTTGTTGTATCGAGTCAGTCCTGTTGAGTCTGTCTCGTTATATCGAGTCAATCCCGTTGAGTCTGTCTTGTCGTATCGAGTCAGTCTTGTTGCGTTGAAGTCGGGTGATTTCGGGGGTGTTACCTCGGACGTCACTTTCCTGTTTTGTGATTGTCTTTTCTCTTTCTTTTGAGTCTGTTTCTGCCGTGGAGCCAGTTATGCCAACAGATTTGAATGAGCAGCAGTGATTTTCACATTCTTATGCTCGCTTCTGCCTTGTGCCAGTAATGCCGGAAGTTCTGAATGAGATGGCAGTATTTGACTAAGAACCCTGTCTTTTCTATGCCTTGAAGTCATTGTAATGACCTGAGTTTTTCAAAACTTTTTGAACACTGCGGTGAAAACAAAGAGGGAGGAATTCCTCGGGTTTTACAAAACTTTGATCAATTGAGAGAAAGAGAGGCATGCTAAGCCCTTAATGAATGAAATCATGCTTGTTAGCGTGAGTACTGAAAAGGACCCTGGCTTGATCCAGACTGGTTTCACACTATCTTCAGCGCGAGTGATTTGTCGCTTTCTTAAAAATTTTCAAAAACAAAATGATTTGCGCGGTCCTGCGAAGACCTGTGTGGAATCGCTCTTGAGATTGTGCAGCCTAGGATCGCTCTCAGCCTCGAGACTCAACCCCTTTGCTTCCAAATCTTGAACTTGAATTCAGAAGGTTCAATGGTCAACTACGACGTGAGGCTTGTGTGGCCAGATTTGAAGCAGCCCTCGAATAAGAGGCCAGGAAAGTCGGATCAAGAAGATCAGAAGATCAGAAGAAGCTTGCAAAGCTAGAACAGAAGTACCCCTCGAACTAGGGGCAAAAAAAAATATCCGATGTGCTCGAAGAGCCAAAGGTGGATCTTTCTGCAAATCAATACAACAGCCACTCTCCTGGATACAGAGGGCTTCAATCTCAAAACCATTTGGCATGGACTTGTTACACTTTTACCCTTTGAGAGGCTCGCTGGGCCGAAAACCCAGAAGGGCGACCCAGGCAAAAGTTAGAGCAAAGAAAAAAAATAAAAAAAAATAAATACAAAATACAAAAAAGAAATACAAAAATACAAAAAAGCAAAAAAGCAAAAAAGGAGAAGAAAAAAGAATGAAAAGACAAAAAAAAAGAGAAAAAAAGAAAAGAAAAACAAAGCTCGCAAGGTTGAAAACCTGCAACAGGTGCCTTGGCAAAAGTTAGAGCATAAAAAGGAGAGGTTAAATACCCGAGTGTACCTTAACCCCGAACTATGTAAGGCTTGATTCCCATGTTTGGGATACATAGGCAACTTCACTTTGAAGTCCAGCCACAAACACTTCAAATTCGATTGTGTCCATGTAATGGTTTTGACCATCCTTGCCTTCTCTATATCCGAGAGTTCGATTGTAATCATCGCTCTGAGGACTGATCACAATGCGCCGCGGTGCCATCCAAACAAGGGGCAACTTTCCGTTGCCATTCAACGCGCTGCGGTGCCATCCAAACAAGGGGCAACTTTCCGTTGCCATTCAATGCGTCGCGGTGCCGTTCAAACAAGGGGAAACTTTCCGTTGCCGTGCAGCTCTCTTCAAGCACGGGGCAGTTTTCCTTTGGATCCGAGGTTGTGCATCTCAGGAGTAGGTTTCATGCTCGTTGAGCAAGTGGCCATTTGCAAAAATAGTTTTTGAGAATTTTTACCGAGGTTGACTAATTTTCTCGAAAATTGTTCCATCTTTTCCAAAAACTGGACCATTTCTTGGACCCAAAAAAGGAAAATTTTCAGTGCTCATAGCCTGACTTGCATGATTTCAAATCAAAAATTGAACAAGCATGTTAATCTAACTTTCATGTGGGTCAAAATTGTTTTAGTAGAAAGCAAAGAAAAAAAATATAAAAAATGGTCAAAATGATGAATTAGGGGCGCAGTCGAGTCAGGAGTTCTGTCTTTTCCCCTTTGTCAAAAATACTTGCCAAGAAGGGCACTCTACCTGCCAGAAAAGGCACGACTGAAGGGCACAACAAAAAGCTGAAAGCTCTCACATCCTCCGAGCAACGAGGTATCAAGCCAAGTGCGAAGCACGAACTGGAATAAGACCAGAGATTCCACTCCCTCATCTGGACAGATCTGATCACGTCCGAACTCCAAGCAGAGCATCATCAATCGATGTCAGCTACAGATTTACTACACACCCAGTTGTAGCACAACCCCTCTGTGGGAGAAACTCACTAGCTGCGTGCAGAAGAAGAAGAATCTAGCAGAATGCTAAGGGCACGAGCCCACAACTTGCTATTTATCTATCAACCACCCAGGGGAGGGATGAAAAATGAGAGATTGAAGAATAGAGAGATATGCGATGAGAGAAAAAGTGAGAAAAGGGCTTTTTTAGAAAAACAGAGCTTGAGGGCCGAGTGATGTGAGAACCACAAATGAGAAAGGGTGGGAAACACTACCCGGTGAAACAGGCTCCCTGTGCACGTCTGAGTGTCGTGTCTTTTTGTTTTATGTCGATTTTGTTTTGGGTCGTTTCGAGTGTTACTAGATGTGTTTAGGTTGTTTACCTTTTTGTTTTCCCTTGTTGAGTCGTTTTGCTGTGTTCAGTCGTAGGCTCAATACCTGGTCGAAAACTCATCTCTCAATTTCGAAAATAAAATCATTTTGTGCTCCGAGTGCCGTGCTGTTCTCCACATTTGTTCAAAACAGTATTTGTTCTTTCATAAAACCGCAGGGTTCAACCCAGGTCATATGAGAACAGTGAAACCAAGACCCATCTGAAACTATAATGGTTCCGGACTGCAAAGCAAAAGCAAAAAAAGGAAAATATCGGGCATCTGAGTTTGTTTCAACTTCAGTAAGCTCCGAGATCGCATTCCGTATACACCTTGTCAGGTCTTGTCAATGTTCCGAAGTATGAGTGTGCCTCTACCTCAAGCTCAAGATCAAGTCTGCCTCAAGCCAGAATGGCAATCAGAAATGCTCTCTCTGAATACCAGCCCCTGCCAGATGCATCTTGACTGCGTTTGCAATGAGTTCCTAGGAGACCAACTGTGACGGTGGAAACTAGAGTTCGAATGGCTGTTGCCTAGAACGCAAAGGTTCGGGATTTCTGAGACTAAAGTCTGGTTTAAATACCCAGAGGCGTGCCCTCGGCTTGAAATCCGTATGGAAGCCCCATAGGTTGGGATAGCGTGTATGCACCTCAATTCTGGATACTGAACCAACCTAGTCTGTCACCCCGTTGGAGAATAGGGAAAGTTGTGAATGTGATCAGGAAGAAAGGCAGCATCCAAAGTATTCTACGTGTAAAACCCTTGTCAGCATTCCAGAGCCTTTGTACTGTGAGTTGAAGGTAAAGTGTTCGAAGAGCACAAGGGGGAGATCCCCGTCGGAGAAGAGCGGTTCACCGCCACTCACCTCATGAGGTGCTTTCTAAAGCGCCGCTTTGTCTATTTATTGCTTTCCTTAAGCATCATGCATTGTAATGCATTGTACCTATCAAGTTTCTTTCTCAGTCATGCACGATATTGTATGTACGGTTCATTCAAAGAAGTTCCGTTTGAGATCATTTATTAGTGTATCAATCACACTTCATTCGTTTTGTGTATCTATCACACACATTATCATTTTGTGTATCTATCACGCATATATTCACTTTAGTGTATCCATCACACTTGTTCACTAAGTGCATCTATCACACTTCGTGTTCACATTCAGTATATCTATCATACTCTGTTCACTAAGTGCATCTATCACACTTCGTGTTCACATTTAGTGTATCTATCACACTCTGTTCACATAGTGCATCTATCACACTTCGTGTTCACATTTAGTGTATCTATCACACTCTGTTCACATAGTGCATCTATCACACTTTGTGTTCACTTTTAGTGTATCAATCACACTCTGTTCACATAGTGCATCTATCACATTTTGTGTTCGCTTTTATTATATCCATCATACTTGTTCACTAAGTGCATCTATCACACTTTGTGTTCACTTTTAGTGTATCAATCACACTCTGTTCACATAGTGCATCTATCACACTTTGTGTTCGCTTTTAGTATATCCATCATACTGGTTCACTAAGTGCATCTATCACACTTCGTGTTCACTTTTAGTGTATCAATCACACTCAGTTCACATAGTGCATCTATCACACTTTGTGTTCGCTTTTAGTATATCCATCATACTTGTTCACTAAGTGCATCTATCACACTTCGTGTTCACCTTTAGTATATCGATCATACTTTGTTCACTAAGTGCATCTATCACACTTCGTGTTCACCTTTAGTGTATCCATCACACTTGTTCACTTAGTGCATCGATCACACTTCGTGTTCACCTATTGTGCGTCTATCACACTTTGCGTTTGCCTTTTGTGTATCCATCACACTTTGCTCACTTCATTCATTTAGTGTATTAATCACACTTTGTTCATATAGTGTATCTACCACACACTCGCTTTGTATCTATCACACTATGCCTACTTTGTGTATCAATCACACACACTCGCTTTGTATCTATCACACTATGCCTACTTTGTGTATCTATCACACGTTCGCTTTGTGTATCTATAACACACTCACCTAGTGTATCCATCACACTTTGCTTCATATAGTGTATCCATCACACTCACTTCACTTTGTGTATCTATCACACATTCGCTTTGTGTATCTATCACACACGCTCGCTTCGTGCATCAATCACACGCTTCGTTCACCTTTGTGTATCTATCGTACATGTTCGTGAAGATTCCATGATTTTCTTACATCCTTTCTGCATGAGGTATAGTTTGGTTCGAGTTTACTTGCTTGTCTAGCATTCGCTTAAAATGTTGCATTTATTTTGCATAATTGCTTCATTACAGCTCTCTTTGCATGATCATGAGTGATGTCCGGCTTCGCGTAGCGTATAAGTCCAATTTTCAAACCGGCTTCGCACAGCGTATAAGTCCAATTATCAAACCGGCTTCGCGTAGTGTATAAGTCCAATTTTCAAACTGGCTTCGCGTAGCGTGTAAGTCCAATCTTCAAACCGGCTTCGCGTAGCGTGTAAGTCCAATCTTCAAACCGGCTTCGCGTAGCGTATAAGTCCAATTTTCAAACCGGCTTCGCGTAGCGCATAAGTCCAATTTTCGAACCGGCTTCGCGTAGCGTATAAGTCCAATTATCAAACCGGCTTCGCGTAGCGTATAAGTCCAATTATCAAAATCTTCCCGCATATCATTTGCATTTTGCCCCTGCCTGCGGGCACATCTTTGTCTATCTTGTCTGCTTTGTCTAAGTCTTCGGCCTTGTCAAAAATGGGTCGTCTTTGGGCTTTGACATTCACTCCCGTCATTCTTATGACTTTCGAGTTCTGTCAAAGAGGGACAATTGCAGACACCCCATTTTTGACCGACCTTAAGACTCAGACGTCACCGATTGAGCGCTTGGTGATGTTGTATACTGTGCTCGTTCTGAGGTTGCGGAGTCTCGGCCGTGAGCCTTGCCTCCGAACTTCTGGACTTTTCTGTGCCTTGCCTCGGTTTGCGAACCAAGCTCGGTTTTCTCTGTTTTCTCTTCCTGAGGGGAGGGAGAGGTCTCGTAGATCATCTCTCAGTGGCCATACGCTACGTCTCGTGGTCGCAGGCCATTTTTCCCATTTCGGAGCCCGGTTCCCGATTTTCGGAGCCGTCAGGCCGTGTGCCTCGGTTCGGGACCGCCTAACTACCTCCGTTTGCTCCGGTTTTTGGCACGCATCTTATTTAGTCCCTTTTGAGGGACACTGGGGTCCGAGAGACCAGCTTCGTGGTCGAACACCACTCCCGGTGCCCAACAGTCAATTTTCGGAGTCCCGAACTGCGCGTTTCGGCCCCCGAACCTTCATTTCGCATCGATTTGGGCTCATTTTTGGTGGAGGCCTTATTTTCATTATTAGGAAGCTTTTAGGAGGGTGGGAGGCCAGAAATTGTTCTGACAACCAACCTTTTGTTTGGTCAAAAGTGGTTCAGCATGAATCCGGGAGGGAGAAAGTCTGCGCGGCTTCACCGAAACGGGCGTAACTCTTTGAACAAGAGGAATTAAGATATGTGGCCACCACCATTGGAAAGCTTACTTCCGGGGCTTCATTTTTCACTCAAGAATATCCTAAGTTCAATTCCAGACGGGGGAGATATGGTTGATTGAAGTAGGGCATCACTCCGGTTGGACCGGAATCTGTGCGGCTTTACGGAAACTGGCATAACTTTTTCCACAGGAGGAATTTTGATGCAAGGTTTGCGCCATTGGAAAGCTAACTTCCGGGGCTTCAATTTGGACACTTGAATGGCCACCATTGGACTTCCCAATCACCCACCGGCCACTTTTCTTTCCAGAAACCCATTTTTTTGCCCAAAAAGTAGCTGGCTGGCCAGAAAATCTAGCCGGCCGGCCACCTATTTTGTGAAATGACTTTTTTGCCCTTTATAACTAGCCGGCCATAACCCCCTCCCCAGGTGTGTCCTAAAAGTGAATTTTGTTTTGCACTTCACCCATGCCTGAAGGTTTGGCATTTTTGGAGGGAAACTTGGTGCATTTTCCCTCCATTTTCCCCCCCCTTTTTCCACCCATTTTGCCTATATAACCAGCTGCTCAAACCTGGTTTTAGGGTTACAAAATTTCCCCCAAGCCTCTTGCATTGAAGCTCTCCATTTCTCTCTCTCAAGCTCCAAAATTCCTAAGTCCTACACCTCATTTCTTCATCACCACCAAGCACCACCACCACTGCTACATTTCCAGCAGCTTGGGAAGCTTTCCAGCAGCTAGGAGGCACCATTTCTCAGTCCAAAAGGCAGCCAAGGAGTAGTCTTCAAGGGTAAGTTCATTTCCCCTCTTTTTTGGCCTTATTTTGTACCATTGCTTAGCCCTATTTGCTTGCTGTTTTGGGCTCCGACCCTAACTAGAACTAGGCTTATTTTGAGCCATTTTTCATGTTTGTTTAAGGGCTCAATACTGTTTGGGACCCCCATGTTGCACTTGCTTCAATATCCCCTTGAATGCCATTACTTTGCATGATATTTTTAGCCTATGTGTGATCTGTTTTGGAGCATGACATAAACTGTAGATAGGATTATTTTGAGCCCTTCTTCAACATTAAAGAAGGACTCAACACTGTTGGGGACTTCCATGTATCACTTGCCATTGTACCCCTCTATGGTCCCCATTTTTGCATGTTTTGTTAGCTTATCTTGCTTCTGTTTTTCGGCCATTATCAAAGCTGAAAGTGGCCATATTTTGACTCCCTTGTCATGTTTCATTAAGGATCTTTGGCTGTTTGATGAATATTTTGTATACTTTGTGTTATAGCCTTCTTGTGGCCTTAATCTTGCATTGCATTTTGAGCATGTTTGTATACTGATTTGGGCTTGATCATCTACTGTAAAATGATATATTTTGGGACCCTCTTCAACATTGTTGAAGGTCCCTCACTTGTTTGAGCCCCCCATATATCAGTTACTTCTTTGCCCCTTTGTTGGCCTTAATCTGGCATTGCATTTTGAGCATGTTTATATACTGATTTGGGGCTTTCCATATACTGAAAAACATCATATTTTTGGTCCCTCTTCAATGTTGTAGAAGGGTCTTTTTCTGTTTGGACTTTGCATCTACCACTTGCCTCATTGCCTCCTTTGCGGAGCCATTTTTGTATGCTATTTTAGCCCTACTTGTGCTTGCTGTTTGGCCATGCTTTGTACTGTAAAAATGCTTATTTTAGGGCTGCCTTGCTTCTTCTTTTACACTTCATGTTCAACTTATGCATGTTTTGTATAGCTGTAAGCCATTTCATGTACCTAGTTTTGCATTTCGGGAGAGATTCCATGCATCGGGGCTGCTTTCCCCCTCATTTTGCCACTGATTTTTGCATGATTGCATACCATATTCCATGTCTTGCCATGTCTTGTTAGAGTGGCATTTCGGTGCCTGAGGGTCGGTCCTCGGTTTGCGTGCACGCGTGCACGCATTTCGAGTTGTCTTGTTTTCATCTGATGGCCTCCTATGTGAGTGTGGCTGAGGCTCTCTCATGTGGGCGTAAGCCCATATTGCATTGCGTATGCCATTTCATCCATAACATTGTATATGCTCGGTTGTGTATCACCTCGTGTAACGTGTATGCCATTCCATAACATTGTGTATGTTAGGATTGTATCTCAGTTGCATTTCACGCATATCATGCATATTGCATCGTGTTCGGGATAGGAGTTAGCCCGGGCACGGGAAACGAGGTACGTTCCGTACTCCGAGTGACGGAACGTGTCTCAATTCCCAAGTCACCAACACTCCGGATTATCCATGATGGAGTTAGGTTTTGTTGTAGTGTTCATATGCATTCATTCTATATTGAGTTGTGCAATTCGGCTCCTCGGCCATCATGCATCGAGATGCGTGATTGGTGGCACGAGGATCGAGACATGCATACATTTGTGAAAATACATTGCTATGCCCCTTTCCTGCTCTCTGTTGCAGCAAAATCAAGAATCAGCAGTCTTCCGAGGCTTGGCACGCATTTCAAGAACAGGTGCAAACAGAGGTTAATTGGGGCATCCCAGTGGATTTCCGCGCAAGGCAGCCTAAACATACATCATTCATCAAGATCAAGGCAGTCCCCGGCTTGCATGCCAGTCATTATTTTCTTAGTTAATTTGTAAATTAATTAGGAATTTACATTATTTAGACTGTATTATTTGGACTGTACTATTCTTTTATTCGGGACTGTATATTTATTCGGTCCCTCTGCGTGAGGGCATAATTGTAATAAGTGTGGGTGAGTGTGATGTATGTCTTTCAACCCCACGTCTTTCTTCCCTTTTATTTACCTGCTTATGATGGTTAGATTAGGGCATATTTCAATTAGCATACAGTATGATAGCATGTTTGCATTCATTCATCTGTTTTGCATGCACCGGGCTCGGCGCACCATACTAACTGCATTGTACTTCAATTACAAGATGAATACATGTTAGCTGTAGCATTCCATATGCCATGTTTAGAATAGCCGAGCCTGCTATAGTTTGCATTTTTGCATGTGTTGCATTAGGCATTTCTGTATACTTAGGATCATGCATGATTTCTAATGTAGTTTCTGTTTTGGCTTGGCGTACTCGGTGAGTTTTTATGCTTTTGCATCCTTGCATGCGTGTGAGTGACTGCCATGATAGCATGCTTGCCATGAGGCTATTTGCTTATGTGATATAACTACCTGAATGCCTATGGATGAAGGTTGTGTTATTTGAAGTGGGACAATGCATTGATTGTTTGTTTTAAGCCCACTAGATAGTGGCAAAACCATGTTTTCTAAGCCCACCCGAGGGTGGCAAAATCTGCATTTTAAGTCTACCTGCGGGTAGCAAACCATCTTTCAAAAACAAACATGAAATGTTTTGTTCCAATTCAGGCGATCCAGTCTATACTTGTATGCTTTGCGCATCACGTAGTAATCTAGGCTAATAACCGGAATAAGAACACACAATATTTTCAAAACTAGATATCACGGTTAGTAGAGGCCGGTCTTTGACCGGGCGAGCGGGGGTGCTCACGAAGTGACCTTCCCCAATCGTACCCAAGTTCCCGAGCCGAGGCAACTTTGGTGATGACGGACACGTGGCCTTTGGCACCGAGTCAGGGTTTCCTAAATTTCCCCATAAAAAATATTTAGGTGGCGACTCTGTATCTGGCAAAGCAGTCCATGTTTGGCACTTCTTTTCAAAAATCTGTTTTCTCAAAAACGATTTGCCGGATTTGGACTTTTTGGTTCAAGATTTAGAACCGTGACTATCGAGTCCTTGAACTGTAGTGAGCCCAAATGAACAGAACGGGACTTAACCCTCCCGGGGCGTTCGGGGACGTCTACAGTGTCATACATTGTTGTCATGTCTGCAGGCAAATATTATCTCGTCGATTCTGGCTATTCAAACCGGATTGGTTACTTAGCACCATTCAAAGGCCACCGTTACCACCAACAAGAATTCCGACGTATTGCACGGAACGCGATGGCAAACACGCCAAGGGAATTATTTAACAAAGTGCACTCGTCCTTACGCAGTGTGGTGGAACGCACTTTCAGTGCCTGGAAAAATCGATGGGGGTTTATTCGAGACATGCCTCGGTATGACTTTGCAAATGTGCAAGTTCAGTTAGTAGGTGCGTCAATGGCATTACATAATTATATACGGCGAAACACAGGTAACCCAACAACTGTTCAGCCAATCTGTGACGAGGAAGAGGCTATGACAATAGTAAATGCCATATCAGAAGTTGAACATGACGAGGATGGTTTAATGGTTGGAGATGAGGACCCCATATGGCATTGGTCCGCCTTCACATACGCGACAAATTATGTTACATGCGTAATAACGGAATGTTAGGAAATATATAGTAGTCGAAATAATTTTCGTATGGTTGTCACATAATGACACACGTGGAACAGACTGTATTCAAATATATTATCATGTGCAATATGAATGAGTTTCCACGGGAATGTAACCCCTTCCAGTTGCTGACGTGCCTAACTTTAAAAAACAACAATCCATACGAATTTTGCTTTTGGAAAAACAAAAAAAGGTGAAACAAATAAAAACAAATGAAAAAGAAAACTAATACACAAATTGTTATGTGCAACGTAAATTACAAATAAATGAAACACATAAATATATTAAAAAAAATTATTGTATACCAATTTAAAAAAACAAGACATAGTTAAAAATAAAAATCCAAGACAAAAAAAAAACATAGTTAAAAAAAAACATAGTTATGGTAAAAAAAAAAAAACAAATAAAAAGACAAAAACATAAATTCCCAAATAAAAATCGAAAAATTTAAGCACAATACCCCAAATCCAAACCCAAAATTAAAAAAAGCAAGAGGAAAAAAAATTAAGCAAAATACGAAAAATCCAAGCGCAAAATAAAAAAAATTCAAACAAAAAAAAAATTAACGCAAAATCCGCCAAACTCAAAAAAAAAAAAAACAAATAAAAAAAAAATTTGGATTTGCAAAATTCGGGAGATCGAAACCCAACATACAAAAATTGTCAACAAAAAAACATAAAGAAAAAAATGCCAAAGTGAAACCCCAAAAAAAACAAAAAAAAAAGGCAAAATCGAAACCCCAACATAAAAAAATTAAAATAAAAAAGAAGAACCAAAATATGGCAAATTCAAACCCAAAATTAAAAAAAAAAAAAATAAACAAATTAAGCAAAAGTCAGCAGATCGACACCCAATATACAAAAAAAAAAAAAAAAAAAAAACACAAAAAAACAAAAAAAGCCAAATCCAAACCCCAAAAAAAAAAAAAAAAAAAAAGCAAAATACGCGAAATCGAAAGATAACATAAAAAAATTAAAATAAAAAAATAACCAAAATATGCCAAATCCAAAAAAAAAAAAAATTAAAGAAAAAGCCAAAATTGGAAAAAAAAATACCAAAAAAAAAAACCAAAATTTTTTTTTTCCCAGCAAAAAGCCAAAATTGTATATTAAAAAAAAAAAAAAAAAAAACCCGAAAATATGCCAAATCCAAACCCAAATTAAAAAATAAAAAAAATGAAAAAGGGCAATTTGGTCATTTAACAAGATGACACCTCACCAAAAAGCCAAAAAAGCCAAAAAACCCTTCCCAAACCAAGCTTTTTAGCCCCAGGTTAAAATAGTCAAAAAAGTCAAAAAGTTAAAAAGCTTGCTACATCCCCCTAAAAACACCCCCCTAATCCCTCTAATTTCCATATCAAGTAAAATAAAAAAATAAAAAAAGGAAACAGTTGCCCAAATTGAAAATTAGGAGGATAAGGAAGGGTGTTTTTAGGGCTCCAAATCATTTTCCTTTTACAAAACTCTACCTACCACAGCCAAGTTTTCCTCTCTGTGGAAGTGTTTTCCTTTTTCTTTTTATTTTTTTTATTATTTTATTATTTTATTATGAAAGCTTATATCCTTCCTTCTATAAATATTATTTATTTCTTTTTAAAATCTTTTATTAACTTTAATATTTTATTAGTTTTTAAATGAAGATTTTTTTCATTAAAAGTAAAAGGAAGAGAAGTAGACAAATTCATAGCTAACGAGATAAGCGTGAAAAAGTCAGAGTCGTTTGTACCTATTGATGACAATGATGATGTCTATGTAGTAATGGATAGGATAAGATACCTAGAGACAGATTTTTGCTACTATACCTAAGCCTCTTTTGGTATTTGGCTTTGGCATATATTAAAAAAGTCAAAAAGTTAAAAAGATATTCAAAAAATTAAAAAGTTAATACTATTCATCAAAAGTTAACAATTACGGCTGCACAACTCTCAATACTAATTTTTCCTTATAAATTAATTTTTACAATTTTTTATTACACATTTTTTCATAAAAAGTCAAAAAGTTAACCTAAACATCCATATTTTCTTCCTCAATTTTTTAGTCCAAAAAGACAAAAAGTGCACTTATTTAGGACACCCCAAACAACCCCTAAAAGTTAAAAGTTGACTTTTTTATATTTAGGTTAAGTTTGGCCATTCAAAAATAATCTTTTTTTTTTTTATCATTTTTTGTCACATCATCTCTCTATTTTTCTGTACATCTTTTCGTAAAAAGATAAAAAGTGCACTTATTTAGGTAATCTCAAACAACCCCTTAAAGATATTTAGAAAGTTGGTTTTTATTCATTGGTGAAATTACAATTCTGTCCCTCAAAATGTATTATATGGGTGAAGTTGTAAATATTTAAATTAAATAAGAGTAGTTTAGTCATTTTATTGTGACTTAACATCATAAACAAATATTAATTAAAAAAGTCAAAAGTAATTTTTTACCAATTTCTCAAATCACTTATCTAAAAAAGTCAAAAACTTAATTATAAGTCAAAAAATTACTTTTTATCATCTTTCCAAAACACCTCTGTTGCTAAAACTTTTTGGTTGCTACACAACAATCCCATTTCATAGAATTAGTTATTTTAATTTATTTTTTTAATTTTTTATAAACAAAATATAGAAAAATAAAAAAGAATTAATTTTTTCATAATGACATTTTAATTATTTTAAGTTATTCCCAAACTTATATTTTACGACTGAAAATTATTAGATACCATTTGAATATTAGGTGATTAATTTACATAATATTTTTAATCATTAAAAAAATCATAATTCTTTTTTATTTTTGAGGAAATAACCTAATAGTGAATGCCAGGGGAAATATTAACAAAAATGTGAGAAACATCATAAATATTAATAATTAAAATTATAAATTTTTTATTAATATATAATTAATTTTTACTAACCCCACTTCTGTGTAATTGTCCTTTTATTTTCTACCTGTTTAATCTAGACGTGTCAGCATGTACATCTCATAGTTTTTCATGGAAAAATATCACATCAGTGGATTTTAAAAAAATATATAATTCGGTGAAAAAATTTATAAATATTTATAATTTAAATTGTAAATTTTTTTTTTATGAATTTGTATTTTTTTCACCTATCATTACGGGATGTAATTTTTCCAATTTTTTATTGTGTTTGTTTGATTTAGAGCACTACATAAATAATATTACATAATTCTTTAATATGACTAAAAGTTTTAGAGGCTTTTTGCGATGAGACAAAGTTGGGCATTATTTTTGTTATAAAAAGGGATAATAAAAAATTATGGGTGCAAAATAGTAAAAAATTATTAAAAAATAATTAAAAAAATGCTCAAAATAATAAAGTCTGACCGCCAAATAAATCTAAATTCACCCACCAACTTATACGGCTTATTCAATTCGAATCCACTAAGTAAGGGAATGGATGCAGATTAATTTTTTTTCAATCCATCTAAGTTCAAATTCATGGCATATGAGATGTACTCCGATCTAACTCAATCTGTTTACACCTCTAATTAGACGGGACTAATATTCTTCTCTCCAAGTTGGTTATTTAAAGTTGAGTGATGCTGGAGACCCCCAGTGACTAGGCACCTTCAGCACCCCCAGTGCCACATGGCACACTGCCAGTGGCTGAAGTCCCCCAAAAAAAAAAAGGAAAAAATTATTTTCCAGCCAATCAACAAGGACCCCCAGCACCCCCACTCCCACTGGGGGTCCAAAGCATTTTCCATTTAAAGTTATATTACATATAAAAATGGAGGTCTCGTTTGGTAACATATTTTAGTTAAAAAGTCAAAAAATTACTATAAATTATTATATCATTTTTTTACTTTTTAATATATTTTTTTTATAAAAAAATAAAAAATTACTAAAATAACTTATTTCCAAACGAAACTTGATTATTTGCAACAGGCACCAAAATTTGAAGGGATAGAACTGTCAATTAGTTTTACATTATTTATAATTATTACTCTCTCCGTCCCAAAATATTAGTCCCTTATTCCATTTTTTATTGTCTCAAAATATTATTTCCATTTCAAAAATCAAGTACAAAAATAATATAAATTTTCCATTTTGCCCTTCTTTTAAATTCATTAATAACATAAAAAGTGCAATTATAATATTGATATTTTTCAAAAAAAGTACTGTCAAAGGATAATTTTGAAAAATTAATTTTTTTAAAATAAAATAATTGTATTATCAAAAAAATTAAATTCTCAAAAAAAATTATTATTTTAGAACGAAAAGAGTATCTGAATTTCATAGTCTTGTTTGGGAAGATGGGTTGGGGCTAAAATAGCCATATAAAACAACATAGGCTATTTTAGCCCAATAAGATAAAATATCACATTTAATCCATTATCATTATATTTTTCTCTTACAAAAAATCTAAAAAAACTAAAAAAATTAAAAAAAACTCTTCTCAAACGAGATTTTTTAATCTTAGATTAAAATAATTAAAAAATTAAAAAATTAAAAATCAATCCACTTCCCAAATCAATCTAGTTTTGTGTACAGGAAAGCAAATCAAGCAGCCTTTTTTGACTAATGAAGCATTTTTTTTACTTTTTGACATTTTCTACTGGCCCAATTTATTAGAAAATATTTGGAAGCTTTAGAAGGGCGGCAGTGATCCAAACCCCCACTTGGGGTGACCCCAGTGAATCCGGATCCTCTGTTGCGTTCTCCTGGGGCCGTTCCTGCGGTGCCCCAAAACGATGTCGTTTTGGGACAAGTTTTCAAAAAAAAAATAATAATAATAAAAAAAAATTGAAGGCAAGAACCAGAACTAGAGAAGAGAGAGGGGAAGAAGAAAGAAGAGAAGGTAGAGGAAGAAAGAAGGCAAGAAGTAATAACCTAGTTTTTACTTGACATTCACACTCTGGAGGAAATCGGGAAGCTTACGGCTGTGGTAGATCTGAACGCCACTACCACGGCCGCCGTTGTATCGACCATCGCCTCCTCCGTCCATGGCAGCGTCTCTCATCTCTATCCTACTCTGATTTGACCTAGATTTATATATATATATATATATAGAAGATGAGAGAGAGAGTTAAAAATTGAGTTTTTAATTTATTTGATTTGAAGAAATCGTTGAGAGTGAGGAATCAAAGTAGAGATGATCTAATCTAATAAATGACTGTTTCAATCATTTTCTTTTTCTCTTTTTTTTTTTTTGGTTTGTAAAGTCTATAATATAATAAGTGGTTGTGATTCTGACGAAAAGTAAGGAAAGTGCCATCCAACTATTGTAGTGTGAAATGTCAAGTTGTTTGTATTGAACAGACATGCTGGCGGCAAAGAAAAGAGGAGAAAATATCGAGATAGTTGCTAGCCATGGAGATTGAGATCGAGATCGAGATCGAGAGAGAGAGAGAGAGAAGGGGGCTCGTGGCTATAGGGGTGGCGATGGTGGGTTATGGCGGCGATGGAGGGGAGATGGTGGCGCCATGGGTGAAAGGATGGGATGCCTTCTCTTTTTTCTTCTTTCCCTCTCTTCTCTCTGGTTTTGGTTCTATTCTTGCCTTCAAAATTTTTTATTTTTTTGAAAACTTGCCCCAAAACGACGTCATTTTGGGGCACCACAAGAACAGCCGCAGGAGAACGCGGCAGAGGATCCGGATACTCAACCCAGCACCACCCCCCCACCCCCCATACACGTAGAGGGCAGTGAGAGGTGGACTCACTCTTTTCCCTTAGAAGGGAAGTTTTAATAGTTCTATATGTATGAGTTTCATTTGATGTGATATTTTAGAGTGTTTTGAAAAGTTAGTAAAAAATTAATTTTTTGATTTTTTTAAAAATTTTGTTGGTAATTTTTTTGGCAAAAAAATTGATTTTTTTATGACTTTTTTAAAAAAACTTAATAAAAAATTAAAAAATTAGTTTTTTACCGAGTTGTCAAATTACTCCTTTAATCATGTGTTTTTTAACTCAATTAAAACTCGAGAGAAATTACTATTGCAATTTATTACCTCTGCTTATCCATGATATCTGTCAGGTTATCCGTTCTTGCATTCTGCTGTAATGTTTATGTCATTCTGATTTTGAACAGAACAGAATGTCATTTTGATTTGGATCAGCAGATCAAGTAATATTTGGATTTGGATATGATGACAAGAACTTCCATGGATTGTGTAGACGATGATTATAGGTATACATATATATCCTTCAAAGGATATTTACTGTATTTATTTTATAATTAAAGAAAAAAATATTTTAATTTTATTTATTCTTGAGTTATAATTAAAAAAATTATAATCAAATAATATATAAGATATAATCAAAGATCTTATGAGTTATAAATAAAATAAGGTCATAACTAAAAAAAAAAAAAAAAGTTAAATGTGCATATAGTAGAGAGGTGTATAATAGAATTTCTCATATAAATATATATAGAGGTAGGCTTCTTTGGCATTGAAGCTTGTTGTTGGACTCATAAAGGCCCACTATGGGTTATATTTCAATAATTTAAACCATTTAATATATAAAATCCGTTAAGTACTTTATTTCTAAAAAATATTACGTTAATCAAATATCGATAGTCATTTTATCAAAACATATTTCTATCAATGGTAATACAATTTTAAAAAAATATTGACAAAAATTTGATCTAAAGCTATCGATATCCTGTTAACGTGATTTTTTGTAAGAATGAAATACTTTTTTTTTTGGATAAGTAAGTCATATTATAACCAAAAAAAGAAAGATATACAATGAAGTTCAATACACAGCTTTTGATGGGAGCACAAAAATGAACAAAATAAACTACTTCATCAAAAGACAAACTGAGCTTATAGAAAACAAGCACAACATTCCCAACAAAACAAGGATTCAGAATTTCCTTCTAGCATTCTTCAAGTCATGAAGTTTCGCTTTAAGTTTCCTTCTGTTATCCTCTTTTGAAGTCTCCCCATAACTAGGATCACTTGGAGATGGACTCCCTCTATTTCTCAACTCTTGACTTGAATCTCCATTTCCTAACTCGTCCATATCACACGATTCAAGGACATCAAAGGCATTAGATGTTGAGGGGACAGAAGACTGCGTCTCTCTCTCTTTGTTGATCAATGGCGTTGAACCTTACCCACCATCTCTCCCCTTTTTCTTCACCACTTCCCATTTAGTCGGAATTTGTGTTTTAGTGTCCTTGACTCTCCACTTATGTTTGAATGAGGGAGGGTTCAAAGACTTTGGCTTTTGAGGGCACAAATTAGTAGTATGGCCAAAAGTCTTACAACCATCACACCTTTGAGGCTTCCATGGTACCTCAACTTGAATCTCATATGGGTCACCATAACCAAGATTTATTTTGAAAGACTTAGGAATCTCTTTATTTGCTAGCACTTCAATACAAATTCTCGCAAATGTAAGTCTGCTTCTCTTGAAAGTTGGCTCATCCAAATAAAGAGGAGTTCCCAAGATGCTAGCTATGTAACCCAAACCCTCTTCACTCCAAAGTTCCAAAGGAACATTGTACAACTTCACCCACAATGGCACGCTTGAAAATTCACACTTTGTTAGTTTTAGTTCAGGTTGCCATTTTTTAATAACAATCAATCTAGCCCCAACATAATAGGGGCCATCTTCCAAGATTGTGTCCATAGCCTCTTCACTTTTTACTTTAAAAATAAAAAAAACCATTGTCAATGGAGACAACGTCCTCAAGCAAATTTCCCCAAAGTTTCTCCGCCCAAGTTTTCACATAATGGAAAGAGAATCTTTTATCAATGAAGTATCCTACCAAAGCATTTTCCCAATGAGAAAAGCCTTTTTTTGAGATCTCAATAGGGACATTGTAAATGCCATCTACTTGGTTCTCAATCTTATGGGCACCTATTTCATACTTCAATTTTGACACCTTGTTAATCTCTTCTTTAATTAAAGAGCTCCCAACTTGTAGAGGTTTACCTGATATAGCAAGTGTATCCAGACCTTCACTACCATCTTCCATATGTAGATCAACCAAATCCTCATTTCGACAAGCTCGCACGGGCTTATCACTCTCTTGTTGCTTGGAACCCATTACTTCTTTCCTTTGATCAGCACTAAGTGAGCCAAATTTATTTGACAACATCATTTCGTTTGCCACCAATGGAGACACAGTGTTCAATTTTGGCCACTGCTCAACATCAGTTAGCACTCTAGTTGGTGTGTTCCATGCATTAGGTGTTTGATGCTGCTTTGGTGATTACTCAGGTAAGGCTTGCATTTCCACAGTCCAGCGAAACTGTGTTGTACCAAGATCACAATCACTCTCAATTGAGCTATCCTCTGAATCTACGTCCCTCAATCCCCTCTTGTTTACATTTGAGGGCCCTTGCCACGGTCCCACAAAATCTCCAAGTGAAAGAGATTTGGGGGGGCCTCGAATGCGTGTAGACCGGCAGGGAAGTACATTAGGCATATCATCAGTAGATAGTTGATCCACCTGATTTACAAACTCCTTCAAAGATACCTTAGTCGAAGATTTGCTTTTTGATTTACTCTTGGCTAGTTTGCTCTTGGCTAGTTTGCCCTTCTTCAATGATAGCTTACTACCCTCTCTGTCCCTCTCATTGTCCTTCTCTTTCTCCTTAATCATCTTATGACAGCACAGTGACAAGGTTTTCACTGGGGCATTTTGTCGAATAGGTAGAGGGCGAAACCTTCAACTGCTACAGTTGGATGGTAAGATTATTGCTACTACAAGCTCTGACGCCTGGGGATCTGGTACCCTACAATGGCTCGAATTCACAAAGCTCCAAGGGATTACAATCAGAGGTAAAGGTATTATCGACGGACAAGGCTCAGTCTGGTGGAACAGCTCACGCTATGTGAAACACTGCTTCGTCTTCTTTGAATGAGAAGCCTCGTCTGTACTGAGAGCATGAATCAACCTCCATTAGCGGGAATTTGAACTGGTTTGGATGAGCCCATCAACTGAGATGAGTCCCGCGTTGTTAACCCGAAAATTCTATCACAGATTCATAGTCCCCATCTCGATGAGTTATACACATTAAATGATTTGAATAATCGAAACATGATCCGTGATAAACCCCAATATGATCTAGTCCACTATATGGACCGGATAGAATCTGATTTCATATATATAATATATATATATATTTGAGAATAGGGGATAAGTAGTTGGTTGGCTAAGAATTCTATCATCTTATTCCTTCCTCCTATTGTATGAGTGTAACAAAGATGTTTCATTATATCATTTAACTGTATGTATAAAAGTTTTAATTAATTAAATTAGATTCAATTATTATTTGTGATTATATATTAAAATATTTTTGCACATTTAAATCACTATTGAATTTGATATAATTTATCTTCAATTAGGAGTTGTTTTGGGAATAGGCTATTTTAATAATTTTTTAAAACTTTTTTAGCTAAAATAGGAGTTAAAATAAATTAGCATGCTTGGAATTTTTTTAACTTTTTATGAAAAAATATACAAAAAATAGAGAGAAAAGAAAATTTTTAACTTATTTTATATAATTCTTTGATTTTTTTAAATATGTTTAATAACTTTTTCACTATTATACGATGGATTTATAGCACAATTGGAGTGAGAATCATTTGTCACTGGGTTGTTTCACCCCTCTCTCTCTCTTCTTGGGATGGGGATGGGAACATAATCTAAGCAATTGTAAGCATTGGACAATGTTGGTCTTGAATCTACAAGACATATATTTCTTGAATGAAATGATAGTCAAGGAATGTAGAATTAACAATGAGAAATTGATTAGTGGGGCTCAATTTAATCAATCAACTAAAATCATTAAAAAAAGAATGCTAAAGGCCTTAAAAGTTCCACCTTTGAAAGAAGCTTCTCTTGCAAGACCTCAAAAAGCAAAACCAAACATTATGCTCCCAAAAAGTAATCTTCCACTTCTGGGGCATATATTATGCAATAACATTTTTTTGTCAGTATTCTCTCACTTTTTTTGTTAAAAAATTACTTTTGGCACCAAGTAGTGGAAAATGCTCAACATGAACACAATCAACATTAGTTATCTTGATGGTGTAGGGTGATTATTGGTTAGGATTAGATAGCCCAAATCAAATCCCATTTAGTTGTTAAAAAATTAAAATAAGTTCTTTCTTTACATTGTCTTGTCCCTTAATAATCCCTAACTTACCGGATAACAAGATATGGTGACGTCTAATGCAAGATTTAAGCATGCTATAACGTATCATGTTGATTGGTTCTTTGATTTGCAATTTCTATTTATTTGTTTTCTTTTGTTTGTTTTTTTTACTAATCATGCGAACATTTTGCCGTGCTGGTTAATTCTTGTATAGTTTATAGGTACATCACCATCTTCAGTTTCTATTGTCAAAGTTGGGATAGGCTTCATTGTCATTAAAAATACTCACCTGCTCTCCTGGATTGGCATGACTTGTCATTACAATTACCTTAATTTTATCATTAAAAATTAGTGTTAGTGTAAAACAATAAATAATGAAAGTAAATTTGAATGGAAATTTTTTATCATTCCTGATTTTTATATGATTGTGGTTTTACAGTAAATATTTTAGCTGGCTAGAGAATGTTAGACTAATGTTCAAGTTGGTTTTATGATTGGATTTTATAATAAATTGTGCTAATTTTTTTTTTTTATTATCTAGAATAGAAATTTAGAGCCCATGCCTTGAATATGTTCTCACTCATAAAACTAGAGACATGGGTTGACGAAGTGATGCCTTACTGAAACACCGCATTTCTTTTGCACTTGAGTTGTATATTGTTTACAAGTAATGCAAAAAATCGAAAAAGTTGTCTGTCAATGTCGTTTTCTAGTACAAGAAAAATGATTTATTGGATGAATTTCATCAAATTTTCTCAACTTTCATATGAATTTTCACAATAAGAATATGTATTTTTGTATAATACATCATATACAGAAAATAAAGAGAACATTATTATTTTTTGAATATGCCAAGTCATATATACACATAAATAAATGACCCTAAACTTACAGCTCCCCCCCCCCCCCCCCCAACACACACACACGCAAACTCTTGGTCTTTAGTGGTTTTCTTTCAAATTTGTGTTAATTTTTAATTTTTTTTTATTTTAGTTTTCAAGTCAGTTTAGTGTAGAAAGATTTAAAAATTCAATTTTTTTTTATAAAGACAAAATATAAATAGATAAAAAAAAAAAAAAAAAAAACAAAGGCAGTTTTTTTAGTACATTTGTTTTCAACTTTTTTTAATTTTAATTTCGAAAATTTGAATTTTTTAAAAACTTTTGTGATCCGCCTAATCCAATAAAACTTTAATTTTTTAAAAAATAATAATTAAAACAAGAAAAGATTAACAAAAAGATGGATAAAAAAATCTAGGGTAAATTACAAATACACCCTCTGAGATTTGTACAGATTGCCTCCTGTGACTTGAAAAATTACAAATGCCCCCTTAGGAGAATTTTTTATTTAACATAATTAACTAAAAAAATGAAATTCATAATTATTTTCTTATAAAATAATAAAATTACTTAAATTATTAATTGAAATATATTTCTAACATTATTAAAAATTGTTAATTGATTTGATAATTTATTAATAAAAATGATGATTTGTTATTAAATTAGAAATCTTAAGGGGTGGAATGTAATTTCTAAAATTATATGAAATGATTCGTATTTTAATCAAATCTCAACAGGTGTATTTGTAATTTATCTAAAAATGTATCCGAGCCACACCCTTAATAAAGTACTAGCATATCATCCGTGCTATGCACGAGATAAAATAATATATTATTTATTAAAAATACAATAATTATATTTAATTTTTTTAATATTTTGTTTCGCGTAAATAAAATTTTATATATAAGCCTGAACTTTTTGTTTTAAATGTTCCTTTATTATAACATATATTATAGATAGATTAAAATTACTATATTGACAATTAATAATTAAAATTATGCTTTGTTATAAAAAATGATATAGTTCTAATATTTTACTATTTTAGAATAAAAATATATGAATTTAAAAAAATTGTCATATTGGTTTTTAAAAGGGAAATAATTAAAGAAATTTTAAAACTTATTGAGGAAGAAATAATCATCGTAACATGTAAAATTACTAAAATCACAGTTAAACCAGCAAATCATTCAAACCAAAAATGGTTTAGTTTAATCAGTTAGATTAAAAGAACAACCAGCTTACACAAAAATTAATTACTTAAAAATTTTAAATTTTATTTTATTAAAATTCAAACTGTCACAAATTATGGAAAGCAATCTATTAATTTAAATTTAAAATTAACACAATATAAATTTAAAATTATAATAATCTATCCCTTAATTTATAAGTTTTAAACACAAATTTAAAATTATCATAATTATTTCATAATTTTTGTATTAAGAAGCAGTAAGAGTGACATTGAGATTATCAATATATCTATATATTTTATAAGAGAATACTTTTAATGAGAGATATTATGAGAGTTTTAAAATCTCATACAAAATTATTTTTAAAATCAAAAACCTTTATGTGAGATTGTCAAATAAAAGTTAAATGGAAGCTAACCAATTGAGATTTTCTTAATTGTTTAGAATTAAAAAAATCAAAAAAATTAGTATGAGATATTGATCATAAGTTTTCTCACTAAAGATTTGCTTTTAGCTTATATAAATGGGAGTATAAGATTTACTTTACGTAAATGAAACAATTCACTTTTTCTTTCTTTTTCCGATATGGGATTATAAAATAAAAGGTAAATGGAAGTTAGCCAATGAGAATTTTCTTAATGGTTTAAAATTAAGAAAATTTAATAATTTTAGAATTAGGATTTGGAACTCTTAGAAGGTTTCTCTTTAAAAACTTACTTTTCCTTATATAATATACAGATAGTGAAACAAACTTTACTTTTTCTTTTTCTCTTGATGTGTGATTATAAAATAAATCATAAATTAATTAGAGTTTTATTTTTATATGGTTAAATGGAAGTTATTCAATGAAAATATTTTTAATTGTTTAAAATTAATAAAATCAAAATGAGAAATCGTGATTAAACCGGCGAATCAGTCGAACCTAAAATTGTTTAGCCTAATCGGTTAGGTCAAATAATCAATCAACTAATACAAAAATTGATTAATTAAAACTTTTAAATGTTATTTTAATTTTAAAATTTAAATTGTCTTGAATTAAAGTATATACAATATTACACTATTAAAATTCACTTTATATAAGTAAAACGACTCACTTTTTTCTTCTTTTTATTTCGATGTGAGATTATGAAATAAAAGTAAACAATTATTTGGACAAAAAATTTATTTCTAATAAAGCAATCTTAGTCTTTCATTATTTAATCAAATCAATCTTTAATTTATTTTGAATCAAATACATCTAATAAATATATTTTAATAAAACTGCTAAAATCGACTAGGTCAAAATTAATTAATTAAAATTTTTAAATTTAAACTATGTTGAATTGAAATATAAACAACATTACAATATTAAATAGAATGGAAATATAACATTCACTTTATATGAATAAAATAACTCATTTTTTTCCTTCTTCTCTCAATGTGAGATTATTAAATAAAAGTTAACTAATGAAAATTATCTTCATTGTTTAAAATTAAAAAAAAATCAAAAAAATTGATATAAAATATTAAAACTCTCACAAAACGTCTCACTAAAAACTCTATTTTCTTATATAAATACAGATCATATTCACACAAACTCAAAAGCACCTAATTCAAAACTTGCCTTCCAAAAACTCAAAACCAACTAATTGAAAATACAATACAACCTATGACTAACTTGTACATCTCTCTGAGTCTCAATCCAGATTTCAAAACCAAACAAACCCCCCCCCCCCCCCCCCCCCCCCCTCTTCTCTTTAACTCCAAAAGATTACACCATTAAAGATCCCCCCATTTCTATAAAATGTGGATGGAGTGAGGCCGGGTGATCACATAATGGAGCATGCATTAGGATTTTCATCACTGAAAAGAGTGGTGAGATGATCAGTGGGGGCGTTAGGGTTGGGGAGGGCTTGGACCACGTTCCTAACATAGCCAGAGGGTGCCTTCTTGTCGTAAGCTTGAGGGGCGTAAGGGTATGACACCAAATTGTAGGGAACGTATGGCCAAAACTCTGCTTTCTTTCCTGTGCTCTTCACTTTGTTTAACACCTTGTTTGGCTCCACATACCCGCTTACTGTTACCCTGCTCTGCTTCCTGTTCACATCTACTGATTTCACTCCTATATCCAAAAGACAATGGGGTTAGTGAAAGAAATGGGTCTATGAGATGATATATTGTGATTGTGTGTGACATGTGCCATGTAGTACCCTATGAACACTGACTAAATTTTTCAACCAAAAAAAAATTAGAAAGTTAAAAAGACATTCTCATTTTTATCTCTCTATTCTTGCCATCCAATCATAAATAGTATATATATACACACTAAATAAACCACACAACTCTGTTGATGTAAGTTGTTTAACTTTTTTTTCATCTCCAAATTACTTCTTTAGGCCGCGTTGTTTGGAGAGTTAGAGGAAGAATTGAGATTGATAGTAAAGTGAGACTTATTAACATTGTGTTTATTTTGACAGATGGGAAGAAGATTGATGGTAAGTTTTGGATTATGAATTTTCTTGGGGAGGGAATTCGGATGGGCCTCCAAGACTTAATATTAGAAAAATAGTCCGCCGGACTAGAAATTTTTATTTTATTTTATTTTTTACATGTTGGGCATTTTTTTTAATTTTTTGTATTTTTTGTTAAATAAAAATCATTATTTTATTTGTTTTATTTTTTTCTAGAAATTTTTTTATTTTTTTAAAATTTTTTACATGTTGGACATTTTTTTAAAAATATTAATGTTTAATGTTTTTCTATTTTTTTATTTTATTTTATTATTTTATATTTATTTTATATAAAAATAATTTAACAATCACTACACTAACAACTATCATCAAAACAAACACAATTTTACTTAATCCCCTCACTATTAATCCTATCACTATAAATCCCTTCCATTTTACCTTTGAAAACAAGCGGACGTTACAACTTTCATTTTATAACTATTCCAAATTTTGATTTTGAATTTTAATTTTTTAAACATCCAACCAGTCGGTTTTTATACCGCATTATGTGAACACCGTCCCCTATGTCTATCTCAAAACACTTCGTTGGATGGTAATTTAGTAAGATGAGAAAGAAGATAGATAATTATGATTTTTCATCTCAGTTAAAAAAAAAATAAATTGATGTCTAACTGTCATAGTTGGATGTGTGAAAAGAAAATGAGAAAATAATGTGTAAGTTTTTTTCTTTCTTTCTTTGTATTTTAAAAATAAGATAAATTATAAATATATCTCTTGATATTTATTTAAAATACAAATCGCTTTTTGTGATTTTAAAAATTACATTTCACCTATTGAAATTTTCAATTTCAAAACAAATAATCTAATTTATTAATAAATTATTAAGTAAATTAACAGTTTTTAATGATGTCAAAATTTTATTTCAATTAATAATTCAAATAATTTTATTTGTGTAGAAGAACAGTTAAAATTTTTATTTTTTGATTAATTATGTTAAATAATTTTTTTAAAGAGAAGGTACTTTTACTTTTTCAAAGTACATGATGCAATCCGTATTCTAAACAAACATCGGGAGGATGTACTCGTAATTTACCTTTTAAAACACAATCTTGGTATTATAAGTACTTTACAATCAATTTACTTATTTCTTACAAAATCCTACCATTTTTTAAAAGAAATAAAATAGATTTAGACCTCGTTTGACATCCAACCATTTTAATTTAAAAGCCAAAAAATTATTTAAAAAATTAAAAAATCTATCATTTTATCCTATAAACCTATTTACAATTAGAAATCATGTGTCTATAAAAGCCTACAATCCTATCATTTTAGCCTAAAAATCTAATAGCACTGAAGATTTATTTATTTATTTATTTATTTTTAAGTTAAAATATTATTCCCAAACAGACTAATTTTTTACCTCATATTTAACTAAAAAATTAAAAAATTATTAAAGAAATTTATCTTTCTAGCAATTTCTCATCATTTTTTTTTATTTTTTATTTTTTTATTTTTTTATTATTTTTTATTTTTTTACAATTGCTCACCCAATTTATAAATTAAACATGAGAAAAGAGTTATGTTTCTTATTATTTCTCACAAAATCACCAAATTCAAATAGAGTGTTTTCCAACTACTTCAAATAACTATCATAATTATAAAAATAATTTTTTTAAAATACACATTTGGCGATTAGGTTAATAGTAAGAAAAAATCATTATAAATTATTATATTACTCATTATATTACTCTCTCTATTTATATTTTATTATAGAAAATTAAAAAATCAAGTGAAATAGCCCATTCCTAAACCACCTTGAGTATTATTTTAAATTTTTTCTCAGAATACTTGTGTGTGGGCACGTATTGCATGTTTGTTAAATGAAGGATAAATTAAAAATACACCCCTCAACCCTCCTTAAAATACAAATTATCTCATGTAATTTAAAAAATGACAAATATCTCTTATCAAAAATTTTTATTTAACAAAATTAATTAAAAGATAAAATTTATAACTGCTCTCTTATATAATAATAAAATTATCTAAAGTATTATTTAAAATATATTTATAACATTATTAAAAATTATTAATTGAGTTGATGATTTATTAATAAAATGGCGATTTGTGATGAAATTAAAAATATCAGGGATGAAAGGTAATTTCTAGAATTGTAGAAGGCTCAGGAAATGTATTTATAATTGGGTTTGACTTCTCTCAAGTTAATGAGTGTTTGGTTTTGGTAGACCCATTTTGAAATCAATTCTGATGATTCGAACCGTTCACTTTTTTAAATTCATTGAGTAAAATTTTCATACAAAAAAATGAAAATAATTGTATATCGGTAACTACATGTTTGAATTATATTTGCTTAAAAAATAGACGACAAATATAATTTTAAGAATATAATTCATTTTTTATAGGGTAAATTACACTGACACCCCTTGAGGTTTGGTCTAATTACATTCCACTCCCTGACACCTTGGAAATTGTATTTCCACCCCTAGGGTTTAATAGTCTCATATCACAAACCCCCTTATTTATAAGGCAACAACTCGTAATAGAAAATAGAGAAAATTACATTGGAAATAAATAAATAAATAAATAAAACAAAGGAAAGGAAAAAAAAAAAAAAAACAGAATAAGTAAAGCAAAATAAGAAAAGAGATAGTGTAGGAGATCAATGTCTTCATTCGGTTTAAATAATTATAATGACAGGAGAATTAGTGTAATTTTTCAAACGTTAGGGGTGATATGTATTAAATCCAAACCTCAGGGGGTGTAAGTGTAATTTATCATTTTTTTATGATACAAATTTGATTCAAACATATAGCTATCGAAGTCCGATCATCTTAACTTTTTGCATGAATATTCTATTAAATGAATTCTAGAAAATGAACAATTCGAATTATCAAAACGAGATCTATTGTAGGCTCTATGAATACTTTAAATTCTCTCATGTTGAAATCTCAACATAAGAGAAGCTCACCTTTTTATAATTTATCCTTAAATGAAAGAAAAGACTATGGTATACATCCCTCAAAGAAGTACTATATACATTTTATAATTACAGAAGAAAATGATATAATTTCATTGGGTAAATTATAATTTAATCCCCTGTAGTTTTCCTAAAAAACACGGAGCCCCCCCTATAGTTTCATTTGTAACACTTAAACCCTCTATACTTCATACCAAAGTGCAATTTTCGACGGAACTGTTTGTTTAAACAGAACGTGTGTTGCACGACCATGAATGGAGAGTGGAACAATTTTTCCCACCCAAAAACATATGGCAAATGACCAAGATACCCTTATTGCCATATATATATATATAGAAAATGGTGTAGTGCAATAAAGCATGGATTACACTCTTTGGCAAAACATTAACATCTTTATTCCCAAACGAAATTCAGTGTTTGAGCATGGGTTTCATTTACCTCAAGCATTAATTTCCTTTGGTTTGTTTCATTTACCTCAAGTTCTCTCTCTCTCATTATATAAATATACAACACCATAATCTTCCATGCAAAACCACCACCATCACCTTTTGTTTCCCCTTTCATCTCACCACCATCACCTTCCATGCAAAATCACAACCAACCAACATCACCACCATCATATTCCATGCAAAACCACAACCAATTTCTTATTCCATGCAAAACCACCAGTCAAAATTACCACCACAACTTCTCTCTCTAAAAATAATCCAAACCCACTTTTCTTCTTATAATTCAAACTAGTAACAAACCCAACCCATGAAATCAAACAATTAATATGTGTAAACATTTAAATTTTTGAAATAGCATTGATGGAATTCATACCAACCAAACCCACTTTTTCTTCCCGTTTCCGACATTTCTTTGGTCCATCTTTCCGACTCCATAACTTTCCAAATTCTTAACGATTTTATCCCGTTCTTTCATCAATCTCCTCACCTTACTTTATACTTCATTCTACGCTATCTCGTTTTTTCACTTCTTTCTGAAATGGGTGGTTTCGGCATAGCGAAAGTTGTCCGAAAACTTCACACATTTCAAAAAAATATCTCCAAATCTATTTCTTTTTTTTTCATCATCCACTCTCTTCTCTTGCTTCATCTATAGCACTTTGTAAAGGATGGTTCTTGGTTTTGACGAAACTGGGCAATGGTGGTGATGATGGTGGTCACGGTGAGAGAGAAAATATATATATATATATAGAAAGAAAGAGAGAGAGAAAGAGAAAGAAAGAGAAGTCAAAGCTTGGGTTACTATTTATCCTTCTCCTCAGGTGCACATATGAACTTATCAATGCTTGGGTTCACCACTATCAAGACCAAACGGATTGTATAATTTGTTGATTGGTAGTTTATAATGGCATTAAGAAGAAAATTAGATAAATAAATAAGGGTACTTTAGACTTTTTACAATTTCTGTTACATCCGTCCAAAATTGCACTTTAGTATGAAATATAGGGATTTAAGTGTTATAAATGAAACTATAGGAGGGCTCCGTATTTTTTAGGTAAACCATATGGGGTTAAGTTATAATTTACCCAATTTCATATTATCTGAGTCATAACTAAAAAAAATATATATATATAACCAAAATGTCAAAATAATGTTATGATTAAAGAAAAAATTTAATTATAATTAAAAAATAATAACATAACTCAAAATACGTATAGTATAAGGGCATGTACAATAGAATTCCCCTTAAATGAAAGAATGAAAGGAAGGACACTGCATTTATCTTGTGAAGCTGACTAAACATCCAAGTTGTTCTCACACTTTTGCATCACGGCTCTGTTTGTTTGTTGGGAATTTGCGTTGCATTTATTTTGGGATGAACTGAATATATAATGGATATATCTGAATTGTGTGTTGTTCAAACTTGGGTTTGTCTCATGTGGTAAATGTCATCTTAATACTTGTGACAACCATAAATTTGAACAGATCTGTTGTACAACCATAGGTCGATCAATCAAGCAATTTATTTTTAGAGAAATGTTAAAAGTAAAATTAAAATAAAATAACTAATTCAAAATATAAGTGGTTGAGACTATTGTCAAATAAAAATAAAATATTTTTATAAATAATTTCTTTCAATAATATTGTTAAATCAATTTTAATTTTTTTACCAAACCAAAATTAAGTATTTAAAAGATTATATATCACTTTGGCAAAAACAATTCTCTCTTCAGAAATAGAACAGACTTATATAGACTAATAATATAAAAACATAAATATATACATAGTAACATGGTAGAATTGTGAGTTTAAAACTCTAAACAATGGTAATCAAGATTTTTTTTTAGTATAAAAATTATTAAGTGTCACATCATTCTAATATGATTTTGTATGAAAATTAATGTCATTTTTTCCCCTACATATGCTTGAATGAATATAAAAATGAAATTACAATTCAGTGTAATTAAAAAAAAAAACCTCACATAAATGATAAATTTTATAAATAATCATATTTAAAATTGTAATTTTTTTATGAATTGTAATATTTTTTTTAGAAATACTACTGAATTGATATTTTCCATATAAAAATCAACATGATTTTTTTATTATTTTTTATAACACTTTTAAAAGTTTTTCAATCGAAATTGATATATATATATAATTTTTTTTCCCTCTCTTATAGAAATGTTGAAGCAGGGTTCAACATAACCTATTTCATGAATCTTGGTGACTCAGAAGTATTTTAGAAAGATGATTAAAAATTACTTTTTAATTTTTTGATTTTTTTTTTAAGAGAAAAAAATAGATTAAAAATTAGAAAGTGACTTTTAACTTACTTCTTAAAATAGTCTTCAATAGGCTTTCTTAAGATTCATTTGTAGATAAGTTATTTTAATAATTTTTTAAATTTTTATAAAAAGATAAGTAAAAAAATAAAAAAAAATAATATGACTACTTATAATGATTTTTAATTTTTTCATTAAAATATATAATTATCAAACGAGGCGTTAATATTTTTATAGAATATAAGGTTCTGTTTGTTTGGAAAAAAATAATTTTCTCGAGAAAACATTTATTGATCACAAGGCGGCAACAATATGGAATCTATTTTTGGATCTTTTCCAAGGTTGTTTGTCCATGTCATGCTCTCAAGACAACATCACTTCACTTCTTCACCAGTTCACACAAAGAGAGAGGGAGAGAGAGAGAGAGAGAGAGAGAGAAGTTTTAGAACCTTTCATGGAAGAAACAGAATTCTTGACCCTCCTTTCACAGCCATCACAGTCCATTTTCACCTTGACATCAACTGTCTGAAAGAAGCAAAAACAAAACTTCCCAGTTTTAAAATGCTAAATGCCAATCAGAAAAACCAAAGCGAACCAAAATCACAAAAAAACTGGAGAGAGAGAGAGAGAGAGAGAGAGAGAGTTTCCTCTTTGCAGATGACATGACAGCTTACCCTACAACCTTTGATGTAATAAAGAAGAGAGAGAGGGAGAGAGAGAGAGAACCTGCATTACTTTGCGCTTGCCTTTCCTTGTGCTCGTAACACTGCATAAGTCTGCAAGATAATCCAGGTAACCCATTTTTGCTGCGTCCGGATCCTCTAGAGTAACTCTCTAGAGTGGATGATCCGACGGCTGTGGTTAGGCCTCACCAAAACGACGTCGTTTTGGTGAGGATTTTCCCAAAAAAAAAAAAAAAATCAAATTTTTGAAGCTCTGTTAATGGCTTCCATTCATCATCATCTTCACAACACAACACAACAACCCGTCCGATCTCTAAATAGCAGAGCCGTCCGACCTCTTTCTTGCCCCAAAACCCAGTTTGAAACCCTCCATGTCTTCTTAGGGTTCTCTCTCAGGCCATAGCTTCCATGAAAATCACCTTCAAGACCCAAATCGCCATTCTTGAGATTTTCTAGCTTCTGGGTTGAATCAGAAACCCTCAAAACCTTCTCACAATTTTGATGATCTTCATGCTTTTTAGCTGAAATCGAGGCTAAGTGACCCCTCATGTGACCTCCCAAGGACAAATCTTGCAAACAAACCTGTGTTCTTGATCTTCCTCCATCAGATTGAATCAAGAAACAAAAGCAATGAGCCAAGAACAAGAAAACCCAGATCAGAAAACCTCAATTTTCTAGGGAAAATGCTGAATCTCTCTGTATCGCGCAAGAATGGTAATGAAACAGGGGAATCATCAAATCAACGAAGACCCAGGGTTTAGAAGCTAAAAATCTGATTAGAAAGTTGAGTGTAATTGGTTTTTCAAGTGAAAAGAGTAGAACCCGTGATGGAATTCGTAGAGTTGATGAGCAAGAACAAGAGCTGAGTGCCCAAAAACCCTACCGTGAGTGGTCTTTCTCTAGCAAGAAGAACAGAGACAAATCTGAGTTTTTTTTTTCGTCTTTTTTTTTTCAAATTTCACGCCAAAACGACGTCGTTTTTGCGAGGAAGAATCTCAGCCGTTCGATTGCCCACTCTAGGAGATCACTCTAGAGAAGAAACTCTAAAGGATCCTCACGCATTTTTGCTTCCTGTTTGGCGAAAGAGAAATTCGAGAGAGAGAGAGAGAGAGAGAGAGAGAGAGAGAGAAGAGAAACAAGGAAGAAGAAAGATGGGGATGGGACCGAGTTGGGACTATGGAATCATATAAATGTAGTGTGATTTGGTATATATATATAGGCGAGGTAACATAAAGAAATTGATATTTTTACTCAAGATTTTTTACTCAAGATGATGTGATGGAGATTTTTTTTTTTTGGGAGCAAATTAAACATATACGTTATGAGATTTATTTAAAATGTTGATTTTTTTATAATTTAAAAAATTATAAATATTTTTTTAGCAGAATTTTTTTTTTAATAAAATTAATTAAAAATATAAAATTCTCAATTACTCTCCTATATAATAATAAGGATTCGTTTGGGATATGAGTTAACTTTTTATTTTTTTATAGGGCTAAAAAGTTTAGTTAGGATGAATTTTTTGATTTTTTAAATTTTTGTAAGAGAAAAAATAAAATGATTATGTTTAGATATGATATATTTTAGCCTGGGGCTAAAAAATTTATTTTGTCTTTTGTGATTATTTTAACCACAACCTATCCCAACCCAACTTTCCAAAAGAGTGCTAAAATTATTTAAATTATTAGTTGAAATAAAATTTTGATACCCTTAAATAATATTAATTAACTTGATAATTTATTAATAAAATAATTATTTATTATGAAATTAGAATTTTAGTGGTGAGCATATAATTTCTAAAATAAAAAAGGGTAATTTATATTTTAAACAAATTTTTTAAAAATTGTATTTGTAATTTATTTATTTATAAAGATTTAAGTTTTTTTTCCAAATTTAATACGAAATTGCTGCGTTGTTTCTATTGCCGGGCCCACTACTATGGTTCGAATCCATCATTCGAGAAAGGCTAAAAATTAGCTAATTAAAATTAAAAAAAAAAAAAAAGGTAAAATAGTTAATAAGATAAAATATCACATTAAATTTATAATCATTTCATTTTTTTTTTACAAATATCATATCCAACTATAAAAAAATCTATTTATCTTTCCAAACACAAAAATTTTAGCCTATTAAAATAATTAAAAACTAAAATAACCTACTAAAATAGCCAACTTTTCAAACAAGGCCTAAGGACTATAGAAAAAAATACGACACAAGTGGTTTTTTAAAAATAAACCTTCAATTTTTTATTTTTTTTGTAAGGGAAACATAATAAAATAAAAAAATTACAATTATTTGATTGATTTAATTTTTTTTCATAAATAATATATATAATTTTTTTTTATTATAAAATGAATCATTTAGATAATTAAAATAAAACCTACGGTGAGCACTGTAGGCTTGTACAACACATTCAAGTTCAAAATTGAATTAAAAGAAATGCAAATAATAAGAAAATGATGCAAACGGATTATACCACGTTGTATTGATTTATTTTCCTAATTATCATTGTCATTATCGCATAACACTATTCAAAACAAATCTTTGAATTAATTTTTAGAAGCAACACTCGTTTAAAATGAAATATGCAGACAATGGAGTATTTTGACAACAAACTAAAAAAGTTAATTTTTTGACTTTTTAACTTTTTTAGTCAAAAAAAGTCAGATTTTTTATTCAAAAGAACCCAACTTTTTGCTAAAAAAACTATCAAAAATGTCAAAAAGTCAAAAAATCAATTTTTTTACCAATTTCCTAAAACATTACAATGACTTATGTAACCACTAATCATGCCATGAACCTCAAAATATCATTCCTAACAACTGTTTATTTTGATTTTGAAAAATAGTTTGTCCACCAAATTTGAGTTGCCTGAATTGCTTAAATTTGTGCGTGTCGATCGACCACTAAGACAACCGGTACAATTTTCGTCAGCTGTGATTGTCACCCTTATCAATAGTAGTTATTACTCTTATTGCCAGATGACTAACAACCATCCGGACGACCGACATGCACAAATTTGGGTGATTCAGACAAGTCAAAATCGGCAGATCTAGCATTGCTCATTGGCTCCAACTAATGAATAAAAAAAATAATCAAAATAGCAAAAATGTAAGTCATTTTGGTTTTTAATTCTTTTTTTATTTTTATTTTTATTTTTAAATTTGTTTACTTATACAGTTAGGCTAGGTTTGGCAATTTATAAAAAAGTTAAAAAGTCAAAAAATCACAATCCTATTTAAGTCACATCATTTTATTTAAGTTACATCACCTCTTTAACATATCATTTAAAACTCAACCCATATTTTATAAAAAGTTAAAAAGTGCTGTGGGAGCCGAATAAATGGCAGAATCAAAAGCGTACACTCTAGGAGACAGATATTACTCGACTCCATCCTGCACGATCAGGAGGCCGAATGCAATAGGTAGGCTGAGTATCTATTGTATTACGGAGCTGAGTGAATAAGCGGATAATGAGTGAAAAATGGGCCAGGCCCCGAGGCCTAGGAAACGAGTATAAATAAAGAAACAACAGATGAAGAAAGGTATGTGAGAACTATTGTGTTTAACTTAGAATACAAGTAATCCTGAGTGCAGAGACTAACTTGCCCGTCGGAGTGCTAATTCCGGCACCCCCGACCGGAGTGTTTATTCCTTTTCAGGTGACTAGCAGAGGATCTCTAGCGTCCCCCAAGATCAGAAGAGTATTTCCAAACCACTTCTCCACAATTGGCGCCGTCTGTGGGAATACTCAAAGACATCCATGCGCGGGCGTAACGGAAGACCCTCCTATAGTCACTGATGAAACCACGCAAAGAGACGACCTCACTCCAACAAACATGCTTGGACCGGAGACTATCCCCGCAAGACGCGCTTTGAACTTCGCCTCACCCTCGACTCCAGAGCATGAGGCAATGCAAGCGATCATGGAACAAGCAAAGCAAAACGAACAGAGGTTGGAGAACATGATCGCTGAGAACGAACGTCTCCGTCAGGATTTGGCCTTGGAAGTGGCGAAGTCCAAACAAGCTGTATGCCAAGATCCGGAACGACCTGTGAGGGCAGGTGGTCGACGATCTCGAGCCCGACAACAAGACACTGATAGCGACTCTGACTCATTATCCCCGGAGCCCAAGAAGAATGGATGATCTCAAACTTCCAATTCCTCTGAAGAGAGTCCTCGTATAAGGCATAAGCGCAGAAGAAATAGTTTAGATGAAGAAGACCAGCATGATCCCTTTGTACGACGGATCGCCAAGGCGGTTCTACCCAAAAAGTTCAAAGCCCCGTCGTTCACTCTCTATGATGGAAAATCAGACCCCACCGATCACATCCATCACTACAAGCAAGCCATAACATTGCATGTAAACGACGAGACCCTTATGTGCCAAATATTTCCCAGCAGTTTGGAACCATTGGCTGTCAGGTGGTATTATAAACTGGAGCCGGCTTCGATCAAAAGCTTCCACCAATTACAGAAATTTTTCAGGGCCAGATTCATCACCAATGAGGTCCAGCTGAAACAAGCCGACTCTCTCTAGGCAATGCAGATCCAGCTAGGAGAAACACTACGAGCATATTCGGCGCGCTATTGGAAGTGCTTTAATCTTGTCGATGACGCTTGCAACGACTCTATGGCCATCACCGCCTTCAAAATGGGTTTGCATCCTGACATTGCTCTCCACAGTTCTTTGACTAGAAGACCCCCCAAGACGGTCTGGTCGTTGATGAAGAAAGTTGAAGAATACTGCAAAGTGGAAGATGACGCTTTGCGGGTTAAAGCCAGAAACACGGCCAACAAGACAGGCCCTGCAATTGCTCAGCCAATAAATTCTGTACCACCTCCGAGCCCTGAACCACGGCATCGGGCCAAAAGGGACAAGAGACGAGATTCCCGCGGATCAAGTGACCACTGCTCCCACCGAGAAAGTGAACAACTGCAAGTTGACAGCAGGCGCACGATGCACGCCGACAAGAAATATACAGAGTTGACAGAGCCGATCAGTGTGGTTATGTCCAAAACCCAACACCTTCCGTTCTTTAAGTGGCCGTCGAAAATGGTAGGACCTCCCGACATGAGAAGACGGGATAGACGGTGTGAGTATCACAAGGATCATGGCCATGATACTGAGAGTTGTTATGCACTGAAGGATCACCTGGAGGAATTGGTACAAGATGGCCGCCTACAACAGTACGTTCGAAAAAGCAACCCAACTAAAGCAATAGCCTTAAAACAGGATTCACCTCCACTCAGAGTGATCCACATGATATACAGCCTGCCAATGTCATCGGCGGTGCATACGATTCAGTCGAATCCCGACCCTCAAAATCAACTCACTCTGGCTAAACGACCCCATGAAGCCGCAGGCATTACTTTTGATGATTCAAATTTGGCCGGAGTGACACTGCCCCATATTAATCTCTTGGTAATTGAGTTACGCGTAAACCGATTCACAGTTGAGCGCGTACTCATTGATCCGGGAAGTACATCCGAGGTCATGTACTACAAGGCATTCACCAAACTCGGCTTCTCCGAATCAGATCTCTCTCCAGCTCCTTATCCACTATTCGGCTTCAACGCCAATCCAGAGTACCCGTTGGGGAAAATCACACTACCTGTTCGAGCGGGCCCCTGAACAGTGGATGTAGAATTCTGGGTCATCAAGCTGCCATCGCCGTACAATCTCATTATGGGGCGAACTTGGTTGCACACCATGCAGGCCGTGCCGAGTATGTATCATCAGTTGTTACGCTTCCCGACGGAACGCGGCATTGAGCAAATCTGCGGCTCCCAGAAATTAGCACAAGCATGTTATCTCCTCACTGGAAAAACGGCAAAGGAGTTGCAAGTAAATTCCATTGAGGTGCTAGATCGGGAGAGCCTCGACGATGTTGGGTGGCTTTTAAGTGAAAAGGCCACGGAAGGCCTAGACCGAGTTGAAATTGACGGAAGCCCAGAGAAGTTTTTCATGGTCGACGCCTCCCTGAGTCAAGCCAACAGACAGTAGCTAATCTCTTTCCTTCTCAGCAACCTTGACGTCTTTGCGTGGACTCCATACGAGATGCCGAGTATAGATTCGTCCGTTTCACAGCACTGTTTGAATGTTGACCGTAAATGCAAGCCGATTATTCAGAAAAGCCGGTGGTCAGCCGCAGAGCACATTGCCGCCGTTGTTGAGGAGGTTGCAGGCTGCTTGATGCCGGGGCAATCAGGGAAGTGACCTACCCTACATGGCTCTCTAATACAGTGGTTGTGAAGAAGAAAAATGGGACTTGGTGAGTGTGCGTTGATTTCACGGACCTAAACAAAGCCTGCCCCAAGGATTGTTTTTCCCTACCCAGAATTGACCAGCTTGTAGATGCGACGGCACGCCATCAGCGCATGAGCTTCCTCGATGCTTACAGAGGCTACCATCAGATTGCCATGCATCCTGAGGACCAAGAAAAAACTGCATTCCTCACCCCAAGAGGAACCTACTGCTATATGGTTATGCCTTTTGGGTTGAAAAATGCAGGGGCAACTTACCAAAGACTGGTCACGGCTATGTTCAAGGAGCAACTCGGCCACACTATGGAAGTGTACATTAATGACATGCTAGTCAAGTCCAGAGAAGAGCAAACCTATCTAGCTGATCTAGAAGAGACGTTCGGCATCTTACGCAAATACAAAATGAAGCTGAATGCTTCCAAATGTGCGTTTGGGATCGACTCCGGCAAGTTCTTGGGTTACATTGTCAACTACCGGGGAATCGAGGCCAACACGAGGCAAATCACAGCAATCTTGGAACTTAGCTCCCCTCGTTCAGTAAAAGAGGTTCAAAAGTTGATGGGGATGGCCGCCACACTCAATAGGTTCATCAGTCGGTCTACAGATCACTGCCGATAATTCTTCCATACACTACAGCAGGGCAAGGCTTTTGAATGGTCCGCCGAATACGAAGTTGCTTTCAACGGCCTCAAGATTTACCTCCACTTAGTACCATTCTTGACAACACCTGCTGCTGGTGACCCGCTCATTTTGTATCTAGCAGTTTCCGACAGGGCCGTCAGCGCCATACTGATAAAGGAAGAGCTGGGGGAGCAGCGGCCAGTGTATTATGTGAGCAAGGCAATGGTTAACGCCGAAACACGTTACCTTCTGCTGGAAAAACTCATCCTAGCCCTAGTCATGGCGGCAAGAAAACTGATGCATTACTTCCAAGGACATAGTATTGGAGTGCTAACAGATTATCCCCTCCGATCAGTACTACGAAGTGCAGAAGCATCAGGTCGTGTTTCAAAGTGGGCTCTTGAACTCGGCCAGTACGACATTCAGTTTCTACCTAGAACCTCAATCAAGGGACAACTGCTAGCCGACTTTGTTGCCGAATTCACTGGGGGTCTTGCCGATTTCAAGTCCGATGAAATTTGACCAGAGCCGAACTGGAGAATTTATGTTGGGGACATCTGGCAGTTGTACTGTGATGGATCATCTAATCAGCGGGGCAACGGAGCAGGAGTTGTGATCATGGCTCCTGACGGCGCAATAATTGAGCAGGCCGTCAAACTCGGCTTCGAAGTATCAAATAATGAAGCCGAATATGAAGCCCTTCTAGCTAATTTGCGAAATGCACATCTTCTGGGTGCTCGACGCTTGCTTGTATTTTGCGATTCAAAACTGGTGATCAATGAGCTAAAGGGGGAGTACGCGGCAAGAAACGACTGTATGGCGGCTTACATGAAAACGGCCAATTTCTTGCTGGCAAAATTTGACCATCATGAATTGAACTAGATAACACATGATCAGAACACACATGCAGATGCCCTTGCCTGCCTAGCCTCCGCCATTAACTCAGAGATTAAACGGACCATCAAAGTAGGTTTCATCCTAGAGCCGAGCATTGGCCCTTCGGAAAAAGTTCAGGTCAATGTTATAGAATCTGGACCGAGTTGGATGGATCCCATTGCTGCATTCCTGTCTTCCGAACAGCTCCCAGAGGACAAGAAAGAAGCGCACAAGCTGCGAAACAAAGCCCTGCGATACTACTTGGATCCGCAAGGAAGGCTTTATAAAAAATCCCTCTCTGATCCATATTTGGAATGAGTGCATCCTGACAAAGTCGAAGAGCTTCTTGCTGAAATACATGAAGGCAGTTGTGGTGCCCATTCTGGCGGGTGCTCTTTGGCCCATAGAGCTATAACACAGGGGTATTATTGGCCAACAATGAGATCTGATGCCGAATGCTATGTGAAAAAATGTGAACAATGCCAGAAGTTCTCCCCGTTAACCCATCTGCCTGCTGAAGAGTTGAGCTCTATCACCAGTCCCTAGCCGTTTGTCCAGTGGGGGCTTGATATCGTAGGACCGTTGCCGAGGCCCTCAGGGAACAAGCGATACGTGATCGTCGCCACAAACTACTTCACAAAATGGGTCGAAGCGGACGCATTAACGCACATTCGAGATGCTGATGTCAAGCCCTTTGTATGGAGAAATATCATAACGCGATTCGGCATTCCAAGAGCTCTTATCTCAGACAACGGCACCCAGTTTGATTGTGGCGTCTACCGGGAGCTGTGCAGCAAGTATGGTATCCGGGCCTACTTCTCCACGCCGGCTTACCCCCAAAGCAATGGTCAAGCCGAAGCCTCTAACAAATCCATCTTGGACAGCATCAAGAAGAGACTGGAGAAAGCAAAGGGCAAATGGGTCGAAGAATTACCGAGTGCATTGTGGGCACATCGAACTATGCCGAGGCGATCCACTGGTGAAACGCCGTTTGCTCTATGCTTTAGAACCCAGGCGATCATACCCTTGGAGATCGGCCACCCAACCTTGAAATCTCAAGTTTTTGATATGGGCCGAAACGACATGATGCTGGCTTTGGATTTGATTCTGATCGAAGAACGAAGAGACCGCGCCCTTGCCTTAATGGCACGATACCAGCAACAGCTTGCCAAGTCGTACAATCAACGTGTTCAGCTGCGCCGTTACATACCAGGAGAGTTGGTCCTAAAGAAAGTACTTCCGGCGGCCAGGAAAACGGTTGATGGAAAATTGGGCCCTAACTGGGACAACCCTTATCAAGTCGATTTAATCGCAGGGGTAGGGGCGTATTGGCTTAAGGACATGTCTGGAAGGAGTCTGCCACGGCCTTGGAATTCAACGCACTTACGAAAATTTTATCATTAAACCCGACTTGTGGGGAATGATACTAGTTCTGAATGGTTCAACGTGTACATGCTCCACTCTTGTAATGCAAAGATCTTTGTTTATTCATTGCGCAATCCAGTTCAAAAGTGTTCCAGTTAAAGCCTCTAGATTCGGAGCGCCCTTCGTGAATATCATGATTGGCCAAATAAAGTTTCCGGATTCGGAGCCCCATCGGCGCATGATGTCTTTGGGCCGATAAAGCCTCCGGATTTGGAGCGCCCTTCGTGGATATCACGATTGGCCAAATAAAGTCTCCGGATTTGGAACCCCATTGGCGCATGACGTCTTTGGGCCGATAAAGCCTCCGGATTCGGAGTGCCCTTCGTGGATATCACGATTGGCCAAATGAAGCCTCCGGATTCGGAGCCCCATTGGTGTATGACATCTTTGGGCCAAATAAAGTCTCCGAATTCGGAGCCCCACCGGCGCATGACGTCTTTGGGCCGATAAAGCCTTTGGATTCGGAGCGCCCTTCGTGGATATCACGATTGGCCAAATGAAGCCTCCAGATTCGGAGCCCCATTGGTGCATGACACCTTTGGGCCAAATAAAGTCTCCGAATTCGGAGCTCCATCGGCGCATGACGTCTTTGGGCCGATAAAGCCTCCGGATTCGGAGCGCCCTTCGTGGATATCACGATTGGCCAAATGAAGCCTCCGGATTCGAAGCCCCATTAGTGCATGACACATTTGGGCCGATTAAGACTCTGGATTCAGAGCGCCCTTCGTGGATGTCACGATTGGCCAAATGAAGCCTCCGGATTTGGAGCCCCATTGGTGCATGACACCTTTGGGCCAATTAAAGACTCCGGATTCGGAGCCTCATTGGTGCATGACACCTTTGGGCCGATTAAGACTCTGGATTCGGAGCGCCCTTCGTGGATGTCACGATTGGCCAAATAAAGCCTCTGGATTCGGAGTCCCATTGGTGCATGACACCTTTGGGCCAAATGAAGCCTCCGGATTTGGAGCCCCATCGGCACATGACGTCTTTGGCCGTTAAAGCCTCCAAAATCGGAGCCCTATCGGCGTATGACGTCTTTAGGCCGATTAAAGCCTCCGGATTCGGAGTGCCCTTCGTGGATATCACGATTGGCCAAATGAAGCCTCCGGATTCGGAGCCCCATTGGTGTATGACACCTTTGGGCCGATTAAGACTCCGGATTCGGAGCGCTCTTCGTTGATGTCATGATTGGCCAAATGAAGCCTCCGGATTCGAGCCCCATTGGTGCATGACACCTTTGGGCCAATTAAAGACTCCGGATTCGGAGCCCCATTGGTGCATAACACCTTTGGGCCAATTAAGATTCCGGATTCGGAGCGTTTTTCATAGATGTCACGATTGGCCAAATGAAGCCTTCGGATTCAGAGCCCCATTGGTGCATGACACCTTTGGTCCAAATGAAGCCTCCGGATTCGGAGCCCCATCGGCGTATGACGTCTTTGGGCCATTAAAGCCTCCGGAATTGGAGCCCCATTAGTGCATGACGTCTTTGGGCCGATTAAGACTCCGGATTCGGAGCGCCCTTCGTGGATGTCATGATTGGCAAAATGAAGCCTCCGAATTCGGAGCCCCATTGGTGCATGACACGTTTGGGCCAAATGAAGCCTCTGGATTCGGAGCCCCATCGGCGCATGACGTCTTTGGACCGATACAGCCTCCGGATTCGGAGCCCTATCGACGCATGACGTCTTTGGGACGATTAAGACTCCGGATTCAGAGCGCCCTTCATGGATGTCACGATTGGTGCATGACACCTTTGGGCCAAATGAAGCCTCCAGATTCGGAGCTTTATCAGTGCATGACGTCTTTGGGCCGATTAAGACTCCGGATTCGGAGCGCCCTTCGTGGATGTCACGATTGGCCAAATGAAGACTCCAGATTCGGAGCCTTATTGGCGCATGACGCCGTCGAGCCTGGGCCGAATGAGGTGCCGAATTCCTAGAGCCGTATCCATATGTTTTGGCCTAATTCGCGGTACCTTGCGCAATTTATGTTTCGGCCAACTAAATATATTTTCATGGTCATGGTCATTTTATCAAACAAGTATAATTTTATACCATCATAGTTGGAATAAAAAGATCATAATATCATGATTAAATCCACTCATAAAATAGTTGGTACAACAACAAAAACATTCTGACAAATATATGTCATCATTAAACTACTTTCAAATACATTATTAATTAAACAATAAATAAATACATAATGTATTTATTTTTACAATAAAAGTTTATGCTGCGCTACCCTCATCGTCACTCTTCTCTATCTCGTACGCGTCAAAGGGAAGATTGCGGCGATGGTATGACGGTGAAGCCGACTGAACACCTGCTGCACGGAGGGTATCCGCGGACTTCAGTGCCTCGATTCACCCATGCCGAAATCCCCAATTTTCGCATCGGCAAACCTCCTCGGTGAGTTTTTCCATGGTTTTTTCAATTCCGACCTTCCAGCCTTCATGGAAGCCTTTTTCGTAAGCCCTACCCTTGGCGGACTCAATCGCAAACATGCTAGTCGTATCACGATCGGCGATTGCATGACCTATTAGCCGTTGTGTCACCCTTTTTTCCACGATCGGGTTAGACTTTCCGGCCGACTACTCCCTACTAGCCTTGACCTTTCTCAGCTCATGCTCGGCCTTCTCCGCGCGAGCTTCTAGGCTTTGAATGCGTTCGTCCCTCTGCTCTATCTCCTATCGAGCAGCACGAAGACGCATACCGATTTTGTAAGAGGTGTACAGCCCTTTCACTGCCCCATGAATGCCCTCTCGGAACATTTCGAAGTCTCATCGACCAACCATCGACTGCTGAACTTCTGGCGGAAAAATCTATCAGGCAAATTCTACTGCCACATTTGGATCTCGGATGATTGAATCCGCCTCCGTCATCGGTCTGTTGTCGACAAAAACTGCAAAGCTTAATGGGCGTGGTGGCCCATTGGCTTTGCTGCGCGGATGAGGGGAACTGCCTTGTTGGCGTTTCTCCCTTCTAGGTGACCTGCTTCGTTGACGAGGAGAATGATGCCTCTCATGCTTAGCAGATGCTCTAGGCGTCGTTCGGGGAAGTTCACCACCTCGATTCATCGAGTCCAGCTCCGCCAGTGTCTTGCTTTCATCTTTGCTATTGAAAAATAATATGCTAGACATTCACTCTTCACTGCAGGGTTGAGTTTTGTTTAGTTCCTCATACAGGACTGAGTTTTGTTTGGACACAACCCCCTCTCTAAATAATTCATGGGTGCACCGCGTTCCCGAGGCGACCTCATTAATGCACGCATTTCGTAAACCGCCGACTGTCAGCTTTCCAACTTCACCCCCGACCAGGGCAAATCCTCTAATTCAAACGATCAATGGCTCTGCTCGGGTCGGCCAAATCCCTTGGCCTTAAGCCCTTAAGCCGAAAGGATTCATTCCATGAACGTGTCCTATTCGGCTAATGAAGCTCATGCACTGGCTGGGGCAAGGGCAGATTTATTAATCTGATCGACTAAGCATTTAAACCCAATGTCGATAGATTTATGCCATAGCCATTCCATGAACGTGTTCTATTAAGCTTATGAAGCTCATGCACTAGCTGGGGCAAGGGCAGATTTATTAATCTGATCGGCCAAGTATTTAAACCTAATGCCGATCGATTTATGCCACAGCCATTCCATGAACGTATTCTACTCGGCTGATGAAGCTCATGCACTGGCTGGGGCAAGGGCAGATTTATTAATCTGATCGGCCAAGTATTTAAACCCAATGCCGATCGATTTATGCCACAACCATTCCATGAACGTGTCCTATTCGGCTTATGAAGCTCATGCACGCTGGGGCAAGGGCAGATTTATTAATCTGATTTTTCAAGTATTTAAACTCAATACCGATCGATTCATGCCACAGCCATTCCATGAACGGGTCCTATTCGGCTGATGAAGCTCATGCACTGGCTGGGGCAATGGCAGATTTATGCCGAAAGGATTGTACCTCAGCCATTTCCCGAACCGGACTCATTCGGTGGTCCAGTTCATATCTAAGGCAAGGGTAGATTCCTTAAATCTGAATCACGAATATCTCCCAACTTTTGAATCATTCGTCTTTTTAATAGAATAATTGTCTATTAATTTATAGAGTAATTGTCTATTCATTCAATTAAGTACAGGAATAACACAAAACAAGGGAAAATTTCATTGATAAACTGAATACAGACAAAGTATCACTTTATACGTGAAGATCACCCTGAGCAAAAATAAAATAAAATAAAATAAAATACATTGAAAATCCTAGGCAAAAACAACCAGTGTGGCGTCCTAAATCAATCCTCAAGGTCCTCGGGGTCAGACTCCAACGGCTCGATGTCCACTTGCTCATATGGAATTGGCATTGCCAATGTCACATTTGCAGCAGCAAGGGCTTTGAGCCAACCGTGCTTGAATCCCTGGTTTTCAAATTTAGGAGCTTCCTCTGCATAGCTTTCAAGGGCGGCGTCTTGCCCGGCCTCGTACACCTTGGAAGTCTCGGAGTTGGCTTTTTCTTTTGCCTTCTTCAATTCTTCCAATTCGTTCTCCAGCCTGGCAATCACCTCTTGGACTGACTTGAGCACTTCATCACTCGCGCTTGCCCTCTGCTCAGCGACCAATCTTTGCTCTTCAGCATTTTTCGCTATCTCCATTTCGGCCTCTGCCCTTGCACTCTCCATTGTCGCCCTTGCCGCCTCAAAGTTGGCCCTACTCCTTTCGCCCTCCACCTCCGATCTTAAGTGGCCTATTTCTTCGACGGCATCGTGCTGACGTCGCCCTATCTCGGCTATCCTGCCGACTGTCTGTAAAATAGAATGTTAAAACCAAAACAAATTTACGCGGAAACGCAAAAGATAAGATCAAGATACATACCAGAAGAGCTGTCTAAGCGGCCAATGCAATTGCCAACACATCCGGCTCCGAGTGGAAAGCCGCTTTGTTAGCCGGCAACGAGACCGACGAAGCCAGGCTCAACGCCACTACTGGGTCTTTCAAAGCCGATGCGTTAGAGGAGATCGGCACGTTTTTTATCTTCGGTTGAACCACAAAAGGAACAACCACGCCCGACTCCTCCAAGCGCGGCCATTTTTCGGCTGGGATTTTTTCAGAGACGGCCTCAAAATCGGCGGGTTGCTTTTCCCTACCCTTATCGGTCTCTGGAGTCAAACATTCAACTGGCCGTTCTGTCTCGATAGAAACAATTTGAGCCGTTTCAACAACCACAACCAGCTCGGATGATTTAGGGAGGGCAGCTTTGGAAGTAACGGTTTCGGCCTTCTGACGGGCGGCCAAACGCGTAGCGTTCTTTTTTCGTGCCAGTTGAGAAAGAGATTCCTTCGCCATACCCTCGGAATAGGAGCCGGGCAGATCTTCTAAACCAGTAAAAATATCTCCAAAGGGAAACTCCCCCCGACCCGAAGTGGACGGTGAGTTAGGCTAGTTAAGACCAGCTGCTTCAAACGCTGAGTTTAGAGCCTCATCGACCTCTTCGGCCTCCGCAGCGAACTCTCTTGTTGGATCGGCAACTACCTTGACCACCGGCTCTACGTCTCGCTCCGAATCAGATGCTTCAAAACCAATTTGCCGAAGGGTCTTGAAGCTGGGGAAGACAAGAGCCGTAAGATGTTGTTCACCGGTTGGGATCGGAATGTCGTCCGCGGCCGAGAACGTAGTATAAGTAGGCTCGTATCGTAGGAGTATATGGGCGGCTCTCCCTTGCTTTTGTACGTTTGGACGACCAAAATACTTGAGTGCAGTCTTAATTTCCGCAAGGACTGCCTCGTCGGCCGAAGTCAAAATCTTATTCAACTTGTTGCCTGCATAAACAAAGGATTAGACTGGGAGAAAAAGCCGAGTAAAAGAAAGATCAATGAACACGAGGAGTTACACGACAACCTGGTTCGCCCCTCCGCTTGGGTATAGGGTCTAGGCGATCTTTGCCTTCGCCGAATTCCCAGTTGCCTCGAACATTGACCATCACATCATCAACTCGTTTGCCAGAGCTGGCAAGCATGGTTACTAAGTGGTGGTCAGTGTCCTTGGCCCTGAGAAAGTAGCGCCCGAGCCGACCGGAGGATTTGGCTAGAGCATAGCAGTGCCGAATGGCCGGAATGCCAAGGTTGATCCTAAGGTGCCGGTTCAACTCTGCGATTCCCATGATGATTTGAAAAAAATTCACATTGGGTTGGGAGAGAATTAGACCCCAATGGTGGAGGACGGCCCTAAGGAATGGGTGTAGGGGAAAACGGACTCTGCCCTTTGCAATGGATAGGAGAGGAAAGACGATTGTATTTTGATCTTGCCTCTCCATATCAAGAGTATTGTCCATCACTAGAGATAGGTGGACATCATCAGGGATAGAAAAATGTTGTCGGAACCCCGAAATACGACCCTCGGAAAGGAGGTCTTTTAAGTGCTTAGCCATTCTAGTGAGGACTCAAGGGTATGCCAAATCTAAAATAAACAAGGAAAATAGGATTACAAAGAGGAGAAGAAAACTTACAAGAGGCAAAGGAGACAAAGAGAGACGGGGAGAAGTTGCAGAAGGCGCGAGTCAGAGAAGGGATATCGACTGGCAATCCAGGAGGCTCAAATATTTGAAAAAGCATGCATTCAAAAGGACTGTAGTTTCAAATCGTATTAAATGCGAGAGATGCACGAATGAGGCGGGAAAGTATAATGATGACTGAAAGGCGTGTGCGTTCTGACATTCACATTGGGATAGGTGAAGCCGCCTAACTTTTGTCCCTCTTGACTTTTCAAATTCGAAACCAAACACACCAATTAACCATCGTCAATGGGGAGTTTGGGGGGCAATTGCGGGAGCCGAATAAATGGCAGAATCAGAAGCGTACACTCTGGGAGACAGATATTACTCGGCTCCATCCTGCACGATTAGGAGGCCGAATGCAATAGGTAGGCCGAGTATCTATTGTATTATGGAGCTGAGTGAATAAGCGGATAATGAGTGAAAAATGGGCCAGGCCCCGAGGCCCAGGAAACGAGTATAAATAAAGAAACAACAGATGAAGAAAGGTATGTGAGAACTATTGTGCTTAACTTAGAATACAAGTAATCCTGAGTGCAGAGACTAACTTGCCCGTCGGAGTGCTAATTCCGGCACCCCCGACCGGAGTGTTTATTCCTTTTCAGGTGACTTGCAGAGGATCTCTAGCGTCCTCCAGGATCAGAAGAGTATTTTCAAATCACTTCTCCACAAGTGCACTTATTTAGAACATCCCAAACAACCCTTAATAAGGATTATATATTGTCATGTTGTTTTCTTGGGTGCAAAGGAAAAGGAAATCAGTTGGAAAGTGCTTCTCGATTTTCACTTTGAATTTGTGTACAATGGGCTGCAACTAGCTTTGCCTTCACACACATTTAGCTAGCTTGCCTTCACACACATTTTAAACACACAACACAATGAAATTATTATAATAACCAGCACCTATGTTGCTAGCCTGTGTTTTTTGTTTGAATCTCACCATGTTTTATTTATCTATTTATTATTAGATTCTTATCATTTTCCTTCTAATCATCTTTATGAGAAGTGTTTATTTATTTTTATTTTCTGAATTATACTCGTAATCTTTATACTTTGTCAATTGTGTTAATTTAGTTTTTATTTCTAATTGAAGCAAGTTTACCTTGAATTTTTAACTTTGGATCAATACTTTTGTCCATTGTGTTAATTTAATTTTTATAGTTCTAATTGAAGCATGTTTACCTTGAATTTTTAACATTGGATCAATTTAGTTTAATTGATAATTATAGTTTAATCACTAACTTCAAAAAGCTTAGCAGTGTTCTATTTAAAAGGTTCAATTCTCTTTCTCTTTTAGATTGATCATTTGGATTTGAATTTCTATTCTATACACCGGTCTGAAGGAGCTTGACATCGGTGGGTCTGTAGAGGCTTTTGGCCCACCACTTAGAGCCCAATTCACGATTTAAGCACTAAAGCCCAACACCACTGAAACCCAACGTTGCACCAAAAACCAATGGCATCTAAACACTTGTCAAGAAGAGAACCAGCCACGTAAGCAGACAAAGATCCTGCAGAGTTATTGCACCACACATCAGTGATTAATGAGGCCCTTGCAGCATTAAATGCGATAACCCCTTCACGTCGGAACGGATAGCCTCACCATGAACAAAGCAAGCTAGAGCATAGACTTTCGGCCAACATGACAGGTCAGAGTGGACAAGGAAATGATGAACAAAGGATATAAGGAGGCTTCCAAGACACAAAAAGGTTAAGTTCCCTATCATTATTCTCTCTCTACTCACCATTAACCTCTCTCTCTTCTAACTTGATCGTCGAGGGTCCGTTGGGGGACTCCTGTTCCCCGCCGGGCATTTGTGCAGGTACCCCAGTGGGCTTAGTGATAAAAAAACAGTGTTGGAAACGTGGGTCAGCTTGACCCGACCCCCAGGAATTAGCAGTATCATCAGTTGGCGCCGTCTGTGGGAACGCCACTCCGCGTGACAGTTGTGCTCATTGTTACCGGAGACCCGTTCCCGATAATTCTCCCTCGCTGGCCATCAAGGTGGATGGTCACAACGAGATCCATGGCTTCTCAACACAACGTCATCGACCTCCAAGCCGACCCTCCCAATCTAAACAACTCACCTCAGTACTTCACAGAACTCACTAACAGCATCAACCGCTTGGCTGAGCAAAATCAGGCCTTGACCAACGCTTTGCTCCAGCGAAACCTCACTATACCTCCTCCACCACCACAAGATATCCCTTCCAATCGGGAACAAACCTCGAGCCATCCTTTCCAACAAGCCCACCTCTCCAACTTAGAGGGTCAGCAAGCCCCACCCCAAGAGATGAGCCTGCCACCTCGAGGTTCACATCTGTCCCTTCAAACACCTGCCCCTGAAGGAGAGGCTAGTAGTGTTTAGCCTCCATTGTACTTAGGAGGTGACAATGTTCATATTTGGGATGCGGAACTCCGAGCCATGAAACTCTAGCTTCAAGGAGTCATGCAGAACATAAAGAATAGACCCTCCACAACAACCAACTCTTCGTTTGTTGATTCCATCAAGGACAAATCCCTACCTCCCAAGTTCAAAATGGCCTCGATCAACTCTTTCGACGGCACAACAGACCCGGTTGACCATTTGGAGACTTATAGGACCTTTATGATCCTCCATGCTTTTCCTGATGAGATCATGTGTCGGGCATTCCCCGTGACGCTTAAGGGGTCGGCTCGACTATGGTTTAGTCAGCTGCTGCCGGACTTCGTCTCTACTTTCCAACACCTAAGTGATTCCTTTCTGAGCCATTTCATTGGCGTTCAGCGCAAGCGGCGCCTGACAACTCAGCTTCTTAATATCCGTCAGATGGAAGGGGAGTCGCAAAGTAGCTTTGTCACACATTTCAACACCGAAGCCCTAAAGGTGGCAGAAAACAACGACAAGGTCATCCTCATGGCTTTCATGGCCGGTTTACGATCATCCGATTTCCTTTTCTCCCTCTCCAAGAACCCTCCAACCTCCATGGCCACCCTCCTTTTCAAAGCCCAAAAATATATGAACGCCGAAGACTCTTTAGCAGCCCGCCAAGATACTACAACTAAAAATCCAACCCCTAGGGAGAAGAGAAAGGAATCTGAAACCAGACCCTCCCAATATACACAGCAAACCCCTCAGTTTACTGACCGACTCGCTCAAGCCGATCGACCAGTTCCTGCCCGATTGCCCGGTCGATTCGAGTAATACACCCTCCTCAATTCCCCCATGGAACAAGTCTTGAACCAGATCCAACGAGATTACAACCTGAAATGGCCCCAACCGTCGTGGTCTCCCTCTAACTGGTGAGATCAATCCAAGTACTGCCAGTTAGAGGGAGTGTGTTAACCTTAAAGACCAGGTAGAGGATTTGATATGACAGGGTCGCCTCAGCCAGTTCACGGCAGCCCGTCCCCACCAGCGACCAAGGATCGACCCCTCCGGGGGGCACCGCCGACATAACCCTCCCCGATAACCCGCACAACCCAAGCGGGACAATCACTGGTGGGCTCGCATGCGGAGGTCCATTTCACTCGGCCCAACGAGCTGAACTCAGAAAAATCAAACACGGCTTCGATAAGGAAGTCACGACATTGGATTGTCCCTTCAAACACCCCAAGCAGTGGACTGAACCCATCACCTTTACAGAGGCCGACTGCACAGGCATCCATTACTCCCATGACGACCCCCTCGTCATCTCTGCTCTCCTATCCAATTACAAAGTTAGACGGGTGCTTGTCGACAACGACAGTTCTTCAGACATCATCTTCCTGAGCTCCTATTGCCAGCTCAAGGTTGGAGAAGAAAAATTGTCCCTTCTCCAGACCTTGCTAGTCGACTTCACAGGGGATCGGGTGACCTCCACAGGCTCCATCAATCTTCCCATCACCATCGGAGAGTATCTACGGCAGACCACTAAGCTACTCATTTTCCTTGTCGTCGACTGTCTTTCTGCTTATAACATAATCCTCAGACGCACAGCTCTTAACGCTCTCCAAGCTGTCAACTCCACATACCATCTAGCCGTGAAATTCCCCACTGACCTTGGGGTAGGCACTGTGAGGGACGAGTAGACGATGGCCAGAGAATGCTACGTCGCCTTACTAAAAGAGGTCAAGCTGAAGGAGGCTATGATCATTGAAGGACTCGACATCAGAGACGAAGAAGAGTTAGTCAGAGGGGAACTAGTGGAAGAACTTGTCGAAGTCCCCATCAATCCTACCAAATCAGCCAAAACAGCTAGGATCAGCAGCCAACTATCCTCCCAGGCCAAGGCCGACCTCACAGCTCTCCTAACCGAGCACAATGATGTGTTTGCCTGGACCCATTCTGACATGCCGGGCATCGATCCCTCTTTCATCACTCACCGTCTCAGTATCGAGCCCCACTTCCGATCTTTCTGCCAGAGGCAGCGTATCTTTCACCCGGAACGCAATGCCCTCATCACCTCTGAGGTAGACAAACTACTGAAGGCGCAGTTCATCAAAAACGTAGACTAGCCCAGGTGGCTATCCAATGTAGTCTTGGTCCGCAAAAATAATGGTAAATGGCGACTCTGCGTCGACTATTCCGACCTTAATTAGGCTTGCCCCAAAGATAGTTATCCCTTCCCCCGGATAGATTTGCTGGTTGATGCCACTGCCGGACATCAGATGCTTAGTTTCATGGATGCCTTCTCCGGCTACAATCAAATTTTGATGCACCCAGCTAACTAGGAACACACCTCCTTCATCACAGACAGAGGAACTTATCATTATCGTGTTATGCCGTTTGGCTTGAAAAATGCCGGAGCAACTTACCAACGTTTGGTCAATGTTGTCTTTCACTACCAGATAGGCCGGAACATGGAAGTCTATGTCGATGACCTCAAGTGTAAACTCTGCTTTGATCATTTGGCAGACCTGTGAGAAACCTTTGAAACCTTACGCAAATATCAGATGAAGTTGAATCTGGAGAAGTGCGCCTTCGGCGTAGGATCTGGGAAGTTCTTGGGCTTCATGGTCAGCCAACGGGGCATCGAGGCCAACCCCGAAAAGATCAAGGCCTTGATAGAAATGCGGTCTCCCAGAACGGTCAAGGAGGTTCAACGGCTCACCTATAGAGTTGCTGCCCTCAACCATTTTATTTCCCGGGCAACAGACAAATGTCTTCCATTTTTTAAAGTCTTTCGACAGGCTTTTGAGTGGAACACCGAATCTGAGGAGACCTTTCAACAACTGAAGCAATGCATGGCCAACCCCTCCTCCTCTCTCAAGCACTCTCAGGCGAAACCCTCTTCCTCTACTTAGCTGTATTAAACACCGCAATTAGTGTTGCCCTCATCAGGGAAGACAACTCAGTACAACGTCCAGCCTACTACATTAGCCGCGCTCTCAGGGGAGCAGAACAGAACTATCCTCTAGTGGAAAAAATGGCCCTCGCCTTGGTCATAGCCTCAAGGCGACTCTGACCCTATTTCCAAGCTCACTCCATAGTGGTTCTCACTGACCAGCCTTTGAAGCAGGTCATGCAACAGCCAGAGTTGTCGGGCAGACTTATGCAATGGTTCGTCGACCTCAGTCAATTTGAAATCTCTTATCGACCTCGAACAGCAATCAAAGGACAGGCCCTCGCCGATTTTATCTTGGAATTCACCATTTTCACTCCGAACGTGCCTCCTCCACCAACACAATTCAATACTGAGGCAGAAGACCCCCATTCTTGGACCCTTAGTGTTGATGGATCATCCCGCAAAGAAGACAGTGGGGCCGGTCTCATCCTCACTGCCCCCGAGGGTGGATATTTCAAGTGTGCCCTTCGTTTCCTATTCGACGCAAGCAATAATGAAGCCGAATATGAGGCCTTGATAACAGGTCTTCGATTGGCTAGAGACATTGGTGTAAGTCACGTCGAAGTGTTCAGGGATTCCTAATTGATCGTCGGGCAGATTACTAGGGAATTCGACGCAAAGGAAGACACGATGTGAGCCTACAAGGACATTGCACTACCTCTTGTTCGCCTTTTCAATACTTTTCAAATCAAGCACATCCCTAGGTCAGAAAACTCCAAAGCCGATGAAATGGCCCAATTAGCCTCGGCCGACCAATCAGACCTCAGCCATGGCATCCGCATTGAATACCTGATCTATCCGGCTACTTCGCCAAACCAGCAGGAGGTTTACTTCCTCCAAAACGAACCTATCCCATGGGCTGTAGACATCCTTCTATTTTTGACATGAGGGGACTTGCTAGCCGATAAACAACAAGCCGCCAAAGTCAAAGCCCGGTCGTCCAATTACATCCTTATCAGCGGCCTACTGTACAAACGAGGATTCTCACGCCCATACCTCAAGTGTCTCAGTCCTACTTAAGCGACCTATGTGATGAAAGAAGTCTATGAGGACATCTGTGGTAATCATTCGGGTGCAGGGTCTCTGGCCCATAAAATCCTTTGCACCAGCTACTTTTGGCCTACTCTCAACTAAGATGCCATCGAATTTGTGCTTAAGTGTGATAAATGCCAGCGCTTTGCCAACATCCCTCACGCTCCACTAACAGAACTGGTTACGCTCAGCAACCCCTACCCCTTCGCCAAGTGGGACATCAACTTAGTCGGTCTCTTACCCACTAGTAGAGGCCAGATCAAATTCGCTGTGGTTGGCATTGATTACTTCACCAAATAAATGGAAGCAGAACCCCTCACTACAATCACTAAGCGAAACACCACCAGGTTCATCTGGCAGTCGATCGTGTGCCGATTTGGAGTCCTCCAAGCCATCGTTTCGGACAACGGCAAGCAATTCGACAATGCCAAATTCAGGAAATTCTGTGCAGAGCTCCACATTAGGCCATGTTTCTCCTCCCCAGCTCATCCCCAAGCTAATGGGCAAGCCGAAGTCACCAATCGCTCCCACTTGAAGATCATTAAGACTAAGTTAGAAGCTGCTAAAGGACTCTGGGTTGAGGAATTACCGAACGTGCTCTGGGCTTATCGGACGACTGCCCGAACCCCTACTGGAGAGACCCCTTTTTGCCTAACATACAATGCTGAGGTAGTCATCCTAGTGAAAATCGGCCTGTCGACCCCTCAGGTTTTACACCCAAATCCAGAACTAAACGAAGAGTTGCGTCGGGCTGACTTGGACCTGATTGAAGAGCTCTGAGAGACAACTGCTGTCAGACGGGCGTCATATCAGCAGAAAATGAGAACACATTATAACCGCAAAGTCCGACCTCGAGAGTTTGCAGTAGGCGACGTAGTCTTGTGCGAAGCAACCCTTGCCACTAAAAATTCGACCGAGGGCAAGCTAGCAGCTAAATGGGAAAGAGCTTATGTTGTCAAGGCCAGACCCCGCCCGGGCATTTACCATCTCCAAGATATGGAAAGCAGAGACCTCTCCCATCCATGGAATGCCGAGCACTTGAAGCGTAATTTCCAGTGAAATGGCGTCTCCTGTTTTTGTATTGTTCAATTGTTGTATGTTCTTTTTTGTCGATCTGCACACTTGTTCATTTTCACCATTTCCATACATGGTGTAAACTTGTGATCAACAGGCTGTGCCTTAAATGACAATAATTTGACATCTCCATTATTTGTGTTGCATTTCAATAACAACTTTTTGACCAAGATTCAGCCAGATTGAGCAAAAGAGCTCAGCCAGACTCAGTTAACTGAAGCCTCAGCCAGACTGAGCACGAAGAGCTTAGCCAAACTGAGTTAACCAAACCCTCAGCCAGATTGAGCATGAAGAGCTCAGTCAGACTGAGTTAACTAAAGCCTCAGCCAGACTGAGCACGAAGAGCTCAGCCAGAATGAGTTAACCAAACCTTCAGCCAGACTGAGCATGAAGAACTCAGCCAGACTGAGTTAACTAAAGCCTCAACCCAACTGAGCCCTTCAAGTCTCAGCCAGACTAAGCAAGAAAAGCTCAGCCAGATTGAGTTAGCTAAAGCCTCAGCCCGATTGAGCGCTTCAAGCCTCAGCCAGATTAAGCATGAAGAACTTAGCCAGACTGAGTTAACTAAAGCCTCAGCCCGACTGAGCCCTTCAAGTCTTAGCCAGACTGAGCACGAAGAACTCAGCCAGCCTGAGTCAAAACTAGTCTCATCTAGACAAAGCATGCAGTTACAATCAGTCGCCGCCAGACTTAGTTAAAATCCAGTTCATAATCATCCATTTTTACTATTCATACAAGTCAGCCTGCTTGCCCATTTTTACTATTTTTACAAGATAGGTTACTTATCAAATTTCATATTCCCAAATTTTTCTTACCCATTTTTATTCAATTCTACTCAGTCATTTTTACCATTTAAACTTTACAAATCAAAGCAATCACAACAACAACAACAACAACAATAACAACAACAACAACAACAATAACAGAACTCGTCGTTTTATTAATAAACTTGCACTTTTATACAAATCATTATAGAAATTACATGTTTAAAAAAAAAAACAAAAAAACAAAACAAAACAATTTTATACGCCTAATCCCCCTCGCTTGATGCGAGATCTTCCTCTTCAACCCCCTCATCCAAGGAAGTCTGGGCAACGTTGTCTTCTCTTACCTTCACAAGACTGAGGTCCACGTCTGTGAACAGCTCTTGCGCCTTATACTTGAAGGACATCCAGCCGCTGTCCCAGTACTGGCTCATCTCGTGCTTGTAGAAGTCGGACCGCTGAAAGCTTTGGATCACTTCTTCTTCGCTCATGTCTTCAGTGACCGCTCCCGACAGCCCAGTACCCCCTTTCCCCTCCTTCGCCAAGCTTCGAGCGATTGCTGTGTCGATGGCCATCTGGAATTCGGCAGACCCCTTAAATTGCTCCACAGCCGCCACACACAAGTCAGGGTACGCCACTCTCTCAGATGCCAATTTGGCCCTCTCTTCTGCTAATGACTTCTCCAACTCTGCAATTCGACCATCTGCTTCTTCTTTGTCCTTAATTGACTGGTCACGCAGATCTTTATTGTTGGAAATGGCCTCTTCCAACCTTTCATTGGCAGTGGTGCAGGCCTGTTGGACCACGCCTAGCTTTCTCTGCTCACCCGCCAACTCGAACTCTAGCGATACCGCTTTGTGGCGCATCGCGTCTAGCTCTGATTTGGTCACAACGAGCTCGGAGGCAGCACACTTTGCCAAATAGCTCTGCACCACCGCCAGTACTTCCATCTTCTTTGCCCTTTGTGTATACTCCAGCCCCTTTGCACACGCACTCCGAGCGACTTTCCTCCAGCCCGCTGTCTCAACCCTTAGGTTTTGCAGATACGCTTTCACCCCTTCTGTCTCCACCTTTGCGCACGCTGCCTTATTTATCAGGGCAGCCGCCAAGGTTGTCGCCTTCATCTGCGCTGAGCAGAACCCTCCCAGGAGGTCGGCCTCTGTTAATCGCGCCATCAACCGCACAGCCGCATCCTCCATTACCCCAACGAGACGGTCGGCAGCGACCTTGGCTTTTCCCCATTTTTCTACCGATCGACTGGCCACCGTGCGCACGTGGAACATGGCGGTCTTCAATGCAGCACCCATCTCTGGTTTGCTCACCCCAACTTTCCCTTCTCCAAGACTTGGGGCCACTTCTGACACAGGTCCTTTCTTGAGTGATTACGGCCCCAATCTCTCGCCCACTGCCATTTGCTCTGGCTCCATCGCGTCCATCCCCACTTGGACACTTGGGCCCATCACTTTTTCCCCTACCGCCCTTGTCTCCCCCACCTCCACTTCGGGGGTTTCCTCCGCCCTACCCTTCTTCATCTTCTTCAAAAGTGGACCCCCCTCACTCTCCTCCGCCACCGCCTTCTTTTTCTTCTTCTTTTTTAACACCGCCTCCACCTCCTATTTGCTCTTCTTCTTCAGCGGATCCACTGAGGGCAGCAGTGGCGCAAAATTAGTTAGATCTTTGTCTCCTAACGGCTTGGGCCATGGTTGGACCCACTCCCTCATCACCAGCTTAGGCGTAGGCTCCAATTGCCATTCCTTATACTTGTTCGCCTTGACAAACGTTTTCCGCTCCTCCGCCTCTTGTGCCTTTCTCCTTGCCTCCAACTCCTCCTGTGCAGGATTCTCCTCAGTCGGCTGCGGCCCCAGACTCAAGGCGAACAGGGTTGACGGTCAGATAAGGTCATCTCACTTCACACCTTCCTTCTCCTTTCACTCCTTAACTCGTTTCACCCTATTCTCGGCCTCCGCTTTTAGCCTTGGATCCGCCGAATTCATGGGGACTTTTCACGTTGTGCGCACCCCCTCCTACCATTTGCTGACACATAGAACTACCTCGGTCATCACCCCTTCGTCGATGATGGTAAGCCTGCCACTAGTCTTTTGCCCGCCACTACTTGTAAGGTCACTTACGTTTCTTGCTGATCGGAGGCCTTGTAGCAATAAAAGAATTCTTCCACTGTTATCGTTGCCCCCCCGGTCACCTGTGGCCATGCGATCGCGCAGGCGATTAGTATTTTCCATGCGTTGGGCATTAGCTGCCCTGGCGCCACCTCCAGTCGGTTCAGTACGTCCACCACTATTTAGGGGAGCAGCAGCCTCAGCCCCCTTGCAACGCTTCCTCGTACAACATAAATTCCGTCGGTCGTGCATCCGACGCCCTCTTCTTAGACGTGGGCAACTTTAGCTCTATCTCCACCGGAATCTAGTACTTCCTTTGTATCTCCTCCAACTCCTTCGCCGTGAATGTTGACTTGTCAGCCTTGGTGTGCCAGTGGTCTGGTTCCACTTGGTTAATTAGTCTTGCGGCTACGATCATCCTAGATGGGCCAGCCTGCTCCACTTTCTCTATCCCTCTTTCCTCCCGCCTCTCTGCTCTGTATTGCTTTTAGCCTTATGGCTGGCATTTTATCTCGAGCCATCTCTTCTACGTTTCTGCGTATTGCTTCAGATGCTGGCACAAGGAAGTTCGCAAAGTATTGGAGAGACGTGTCACATGAAACAAATGAGTTTAACTCTGGGATGTGTTGGTTTTTCGCAAAGAGGTATGTAAAACGAATAACTCCAAATGCCCAAGGTTTGCCTATATTCCAAGGATTGAGATTAAATTTCACCAGTTTGAAAATTTCAAAAGTTTCCGCCCCCGCCTTTTCCAGTTCCTATATTAATCCTAACCCTTCGCTTCCTGCTAACGCATTACCTCCCTTATCACTGGATCATGCCACGTGTGCAACCACGATTCACTATCCTTTTTCCCTTCCCTATCTATTCCACTTCACATCATTACGCGCCTTGCCGCTCCTCGAGCCCCGCGTGCCGTCACCACTTCTCGCTCGGTCCCCTTTTCGCGGTTGACACTTCCCTCGGTTGGTCTTCTCGTTCGGTCCCCCTTTCGCGGTCGGCCTTCCTCTCGGTCGGTTTTCTCGCTCAATTTCCCTTTCGCGGTCGGCCCTCATTTCGGTCGATTTTCTCACTCGGTCCCTCTTTTCATGGTCGGCCCTCCTCTCAGTCGGTCTTCTCGCCCGGTTCCCTTTCACGGTCAGCTCTCATCTCGGTCGATTTTCTCGCTCGGTCCCCCTTTTGTGGTCGACCCTTCTCTCACTCGGCCCCACACAATCCCCGTCTTCCTTCTTATTCTCTTCGTTGGACTGAAGTTGTACTTGGGAATGGGGGACTACTGACATCGGTGGGCCTGTAGAAGCTTTTGGCCCAGCATTTAGAGTCCAATTCACGGTTTAAGCACTGAAGCCCAACACCACTAAAACCCAACGTTGCACAAAGAACCAATGGCATCTAAACACTTGTCAAGAGGAGAACCAGCCACGTAAGCAGACAAAGATCCTGCAGAGTTATTGCACCACACATCAGCCATTAATGAGGCCCCAGCAGCATTAAATGTGATAACCTCTTCACGTCGGAACGGGCAGCCTTACCATGAACAAGGCAAGCTAGAGCATAGACTTTCGGCTAACATGACAGGTCAAAGTGGACAAGGAAATGATGAACAAAGGATATAAGGAGGCTTCCAAGACACAAAAAGGTTAAGTTCCCTATCATTATTCTCTCTCTACTCACCAATGACCTCTCTCTCTTCTAACTTGATCGTCAGAGGGTCCGCTGGGGGACTCCCGTTCCTCGCTGGGCATTTGTGCAGGTACCCCAGTAGGCTTAGTGATTAGAGAACAGTGCTGGAAGCGTGGGTCAGCCCAACCCGACCCCCAAGAATTAGCAGTATCATCAGAGCTCATTACAAACTTGAGACCGGGAGGGAACACACTCTCTAATCTCCAAGTTATGTCTATTAAGTCAATCCCTTAAAATTATCAATTATATAATATAGTAATTAAAGAACAAAATTGATATAGTTGGAATTACCACAGCTAAGTAAAAACAATAGACAAATTATAGGATCATATAATTTACCTTTTGTCAATTTTTTTTTTTAATATTTATTATCAATAAAAGAAAATTTTAATGATAGAAATCGTCAAACAAGAAAATAAGATATCAATAAAGAAAAGCGTGAGTGCAAAATACATTATACCAATAAACAATTTCAACTAGATTAACACTAAAAAAACAAATCCAATCATATGCAAGTACAAACACCATGAGTTGGTGAGAAACTCATGTTTGTTTGGATGGACATGAACTTAGGATTGGAGTAATAGTTTAATAAAATTATTAATCTGGTGTTTGGTTAAACAATTGAAGTATGGACTAACAATCTATCCGGATATGATATCCCACATATGATAAATTATTCAATCCCACAGAGGGGGGTGAAATATAAATTGGAAGATTAAGTCAAAGTCTGGACTATTAGTCATTCCTTATAATCCTACCTCATTCTAAACATATGATATCATACACAATCCAAAGAGATTCGTAGTCCTAGGATTATTAGTCATGGGAATGCTAATCCAACCTAATCTAGTCTGCCCAAACAAACATGGCCTTAAGGATTCGTTTGAGATGTGAGTTAGTTTTTTGACTTTTTGAATATTTTAACTTGAGGCTAAAAAGTCTCGTTTGGGATAGATTTTTTGACTTTATGAGAGAAAAAATAAAATGATTATGATTTGGATGTAACATTTTATCTTATTAACTTTTTAGTCTATTTTATTTTTTTTATTGTTGGAACAATCTTCTATGTAAATAAAATAAATTGAAATAATTCAAACAAAATAAAATAAAACTTACAGAATTTATTTTGTTGAACCGAATCAATAATTAAAGACCAAGTCGAGTGTGTGACACTCTGTCCTTAAGACAGACTCGCCCCGCTCCGGTGCTTACGGTTATGTGGCGTCTATCTCCCAGGATACAATGATCTTCACAAATTTATAGTAGCACTTCAAACAAATTTGTCCGGCGAACTAGAATCTTGTGTTCTATAACTCTCTGAAATTTATTCTAAATCTAATATGAAGAATAAAGGACGCAAGAGAGCAAAATGAAGGCAAGGAAAATGAATTTTCGGAATCCATCAAAATTGGAATGGGGCTGCCTTGATATAGGCTTTGTTGGCACCTATTCAATTTGAATAGAAAAGGTATGAAGAATGGACATAACCCTTCCTTTAAAATAAAGAAATACCATGAAAGGTTTGCACCCTTTCATTCAAATGGAGGTTTGACCCTTCCTTTAAAACAAAAAGACACCATGAAAGGTTACACCCTTTCATTCAAAATGGAGTCAATTTCAATTCACAACTACCTCTTTATAAATTTTCCAACAATCCCCCACATGAATGAAATTGACAGAGAGAAAATGTAACAACATGATGTAAATACAGAGAGTACAGAAATTGGAAATATTCTGCAAATGATAGGTAGCTTTTGGCTTTGAACATTCCCTTGTGAGAGACTATCAGATTTACTAGCTAACCAGTGAACATGATGTCTTGAACTGTTCAACCGTTTGTGTAAACCAAGACAATAGAACTCACACAATATATCCCCAGACACAGTTTAGTTCTCACTATTGTGTTCATTTTGGCCCTGAACAACCTGGTCTTTCATGAGTGCTCTAGAGAATTATAGCCCTTCACAAATCTCATAAAACCGGTCCAGTTCACACTCACATAGGTGATTCTTATGAAGAGTATCCTGGCATACTTCACTAGGTTTACCTAGATATAAGAATCATTAAAATTTTACTTAACTTCAAACGCTGCAGACATCACTATTTCATCAAAGAAATGAGTAGGAGTTAGACTCCCCAGTGATCCTTCTGAGTTATTCACAACTCGGTTGTCCCTTTGAACCTAGATCTTGGGATCTCCAGTTAACTAGGTTGGGTTGCCGTTGTGGTAACTCTTATTTAATAGGCTTAAGTCCCATTCTCCTCGATGAATTCTCAACTAACTCTCTTGCTAACCCTTTGGTTAGTGGATCCGCTATGTTGTCTTTAGACTTAACATATTCTATGGAAATTGTTCCATTAGAGAGTAGTTGTCTTACGGTATTATGTCGACGACGAATATGTCGAGACTTACCGTTATACATATGACTCTGTGCTCTACCTATTGCAGATTGACTATCGCGATGTATGTATATAGTAGGCACCGGTTTTGGCCATATTGGAATATCTTCAAGGAAGTGGCGAAGCCATTCTGCCTTTTCCCCTGCTTTGTCTAAAGTTATGAATTCTGATTCCATTGTAGACCTAGCAATATAAGTCTGTTTGGAAGATTTCAGAGATACAGCCACCCCACCAAGAGTAAAGACATACCCACTGGTGGACTTCGAGTCTCTAGTATCCGATATCCAATTTGCATCATAGTATCCTTCAAGTACTGCTGGATATCTAGTATAATTAAGCCCAATGTTACGAGTAAATCGAAGATATCTTAGAACTCTTATAATTGCTTTCCAGTGTTCTATTCCCGGGTTACTCGTATATGTACTCAATTTACTTACTGCATAAGCTATATCCAGCGAGTGCAGTTCATCAAGTACATTAAGCTTCCAATAATTTGGGCATACTCTAATTGAGAAATACTTTCCTGTACATTCTTAGATAGAAACAAATTAACATCTACAGGTGTTCTAGCAAGATGATCATCATCTTTGCTGAATTTGTCAAGTATTTTCTCAATGTAATGAGATTGTGACAAAGCATAACCTTCTGATGTTTTGGTAATTTTCATACCAAGAATCACATCAGCAATGCCCATGTCTTTCATGTCAAAATGTTTATTCAACATTTTCGTTGAATAAACATTTTGCACATGAAAGACATGGGATTGCTGATAGCTGATTCTTGCCTATGAGAAATTACACAACAAACATCAGAAGCTTGTTTTATAGACACTTTTGTCACACTCATTAATTTTAAATCCATTTGACATCATTACTTTGTCAAATTTCTCATGCCATTGCTTTGGGCGCTTGTTTTAAACCATATAATGATTTAACCAATTTACACACTTTCTTTTCTTTTCCTAGAACAGAAAAACCTTCTGGTTGTTTCATGTAAATTTCTTCATTTAACTCACCATTTAAGAAAGCGGTTTTCACATCCATTTGATGAATTTCTAGATTGTATAGAGATGCAATGTCAATTAGCATTCTAATGGATGTTATTTTAGTAACCAGTGAGTATGTGTCAAAGTAATCAAGACCTTCTTTTTGTCTAAATCCTTTAACCACAAGTCTTGCCTTGTATTTGTCAATTGATCCATCTGCTTTCATTTTCCTTTTGAAAATCCACTTGCACCCAAGAGGTTTACAACCTGATGGCAAGTCCACTAATTTCCAAGTGTGATTTTGCAGGATGGATTCAACTTCACTGTTGACAGCTTCTTTCCATAAAGGAGCTTCAGGACTGGACATAGCCTCTTTAAAAGTTAAAGGCTCATTTTCTAACAAATATGTTAGAAAATTTGGACCAAAAGATTTTGAGGTTCTAGCACGTTTACTACGCCTAAGTTCCTCTTCCTCATTTTGATCTAACACTTGTTCTTGATCATGTTCTTGATCCTGATTAGTAATGGCATCATGAGATCTTTTATTGTTACTAGTCTCTTGTCCAGTCTTATGTGGAAATACATGTTCAAAGAAAGATGCATTCCGAGATTCAATAATAGTATTTACATGCATTTCGGAATGTTCTGATTTATGAATCAAAAACCGATATGCACTACTATTCTTGACATAACCAATGAAAATGCAATCAATGGTCTTAGGACCTATCTTAGTCTTTTTAGGATTAGGAATAGCCACTTTAGCCAAACACCCCCACACTTTTAAGTATTTGTAGGATGGTACTCTTCCATGCCACAATTCATAAGGTGTTTGATTCACTTTCTTTCGGGATACTTTATTAAGTATATAATTAGCAGAAAGTATTGCTTCCCCCCACAAATTCTGAAGTAATCCAGAACTTATTAACATGGCATTCATCATTTCTTTTAAAATCCTATTTTTCCTTTTAGTAATTCTATTTTGCTGAGGTGAGTAAGGAGCAGTAGTTTGATGAATTATTCCATGTTCTTTACAAAACTCACCAAAAGGTGATTCATATTCACCACCTCTATCACTTCTAATTTTCTTGATTTTCTTACCAAGTTGATTTTCAACTTCATTCTTATATTGAATGAAAGTTTCCAAAGTTTCATCCTTGGTTCGAATTAAATAAACATAACTATATCTAATATAATCATCTATAAAAGTGATAAAATATTTTTTCCCACCTCTAGTTTAAATTGATTTAAAATCACAAATGTCACTATGAATTAATTCAAGTGGTTCCGTACTTCTTTCAATTGAATGAAAATGAGTTTTAGATAATTTTGCCTCAACGCAAATTTCACATTTATGTTTTGAATCAATGTCAAATTTAGGTAAACATTCCATATTAATTAATCTACGCAAAGATCCATAATTAACATGTCCTAGTCTACCATGTCGCAGATTTGAAGACTTAAGCAAGTAAGAAGAAGATGTATTATTATTAATAACTAAGGGTATAACGGTCATTACATTTAACTTGAAAAGGCCATCAGACATGTAACATTTTCCTACATACATCACATTCTTAGTAAGTACAAATTTATCACTCTCAAATACTAGCCTAAACCCATTCTTACTCAACAAAGATCTAGAAACAAGATTCTTGCAAATGTCTGGTACATGCAGCACATTATTGAGAGTGAGTTCCTTTCCTGATGTCATCTTGAGAACAATCTTTCCTTGTCCTTCAACTTTGGAAGTTGAGGAGTTGCCCATAAAAAGTTGGTCACCATTGTCCACTGTAGAATAAGATGTGAACATCTTTTTGTCGGCACAAATATGGCGAGTAGCACCAATGTCCACCCACCATTCTTTAGGATTTCCGACAAGATTTGCCTCGGAAACAACTGCAGAAAGATTGATGTCATCTACACTATTGAAAATTTTGTCCACTTCGGTCATATGGGCTTGAGCAGCCTTCTTGCTTGTTCTTCTTTTGCTTTTGCCTTTGCTACGACAATCTTTGATCCGATGTCCCTCTTTGTCACAGATGTAACATTTGCCATTAAACTTGTACTTTTTATTTTCCCCCCCTTTAGAGCCTTGTGATGAATTTTCTCCAGAAGACTTTCGTTTCTTGGTTTTTAAAGCATGTTCCACCACATTTGCCTTAAACTTCATGGGAAGCTTACCAGCACGCTTTTCAGAATTGCGGTTGTCCTCCTCAATCTTCAAACGCACAATTAACTCGTCCATAGAAATTTCTTTGCGCTTGTGTTTGAGGTAGTTCTTGAATTTCTTCCAGCCTTTTGGTAATTTTTCAATTAAGGCTGCAACTTGGAATGATTCACTGAGTGACATACCTTCTGCGTGAATGTCATGCAGAATGAGTTGGAAATCTTGAGCTTGGTTGATCACAGTTTTTGAATCAACCATTACAAAATCTAGGAATCTGCCAACCACAAATTTCTTTGAGCCGGCATCTTCCGTTTTGTACTTTTTCTCCAACGATTCCCAAAGTTCCTTTGCTGTCTTGATTGGACTGTAGACGTTGTATAATGTGTTGTCAAGTCCGTTCAAGACGTAATTCCAGCAAAGGAAATCGGCATGTTTCCAGGCATCAACCGTAGCAACCATTTGCCGGTCGGTTTCATCCTCTTTCAGGATAGGAGCATCTTCACGGAGGAAACGAGTCAGGTTCAGAATTGTAAGATAGAACAACATTTTCTGTTGCCATCTTTTAAAGTTAGTTCTTGAGAACTTCTCCGGCTTCTCTCCATGATTTATTGGTACTGTCACCACAGGAGAGGGGGTTGGTGCAATTGCAGCCACCATAGTAGTACTTGTTTGGGTATTTGTTTCAGTAGCTATCAATTTTAATTTTATAAAACAAAATTATAATTAGAATTTACACTACACAGAAAATTAAACCAAATGCACAGAATTAAATTCTGTAAAAAATAAAGAAACAACAATATAACTTTTATTTTCCAATTAATTTAGAAATAAAATAAAAATTTATTCAACCAAATTAATTCCACACAGGAAATTAAATTCTGTAAAATAAAAGAAATAAGAATATAACTTTTATTTTTCAATTAATTTAAAAATAAAATAAAATTTTATTCAACGAAATTAATTCCACAAAGGAAATTTAAATTCTGTAAAATAAAAGAAATAAGAATATAACTTTTATTTTTCAATTAATTTAGAAATAAAATAAAATTTTATTCAACCAAATTAATTCCACAGAAAATTAATTTCTGTAACATTTCAATAATTAAAATACTAAAACAGAATTTTAAGTAATGAAAACTCAGAAAATAATTTCTAAAATCCAAAATTAATTTCTGAAAAAATTTCACAAAAATATATTCTGATTTGTTAATGACACCAGTATCGTACTATTAGTTGTCAAAGAAAAGAGACAGTATATTACTACTATCTGTCAAATAGCATATAATCACTATTTATTTTTCCAACCAGAATATTATTTTGTAAATCCACAGAAAATAATTTTCTTAAAAGAAGAAAGAGAAAAGGAAACGAACGAAAAATTCTGTAAACAGAATAATTCGAATTTGTCTTAAGATTGTTGGAACAATCTTCTGTGTAAATAAAATAAATTGAAATAATTCAAACAAAATAAAATAAAACTTACAGAATTTATTTTGTTGAACCGAATCAATAATTAAAGACCAAGTCGAGTGTCTGACACTCTATCCTTAAGACAGATTCGCCCCGCTCCGGTGCTTACGGTTATGTGGCGTTTATCTTCCAGGATACAATGAACTTCACAAATTTGTAGTAGCACTTCAAACAAATTTGTCCGGCGAACTAAAACCTTGTGTTCTATAACTTTTTGAAATTTATTCTAAATCTAATATGAAGAATAAAGGACGCAAGAGAGCAAAATGAAGATAAGGAAAATGAATTTTCGGAATCCATCAAAATTGGAATGGGGCTGCCTTTATATAGGCTTTGTTGGCACCTATTCAATTTGAATAGAAAAAAGTATAAAGAAGGGACATAACCCTTTCTTTAAAATAAAGAGACACAATGAAAGGTTTGCACCCTTTCATTCAAATGGAGGTTTGACCATTCCTTTAAAACAAAAAGACACCATGAAAAGTTACACCATTTCATTCAAAATGGAGTCTATTTCAATTCACAACTACCTCTTTATAAATTTTCCAACAATTATAACTATTTTAACCAAAAAATTCCAAGCTTTTTCTTCTCCAACGAGCTCTAAGCATAGCCAAAATAAAACAAACCAAACAACAACAACAATCCCAACAACAAACACATTTCAGTGTGCCACAAAAAGAGTACAAAACAACTACTCTCAACGGATGACCAGCTACATATATCAGTAAGTCTAAACTTTATCATTAATGATAACCAAACTTAAGATGTACGCAATTGCAGCTCATCCACGGCTATGACATGTATATATACCGATATTGCCCCAATAATAAATAAATAAATAAAATAATAATAATTATAATGATAATAAATATAAATAAAATAGATAAATTACACTAACCTCTCCTAAGGTTTGAAAAAAATGTAATAACTCTCACAATTTTGTTATAATTATAATCGTCTCTCTTTTAGTAAGGTTAAATGCATCGAAATTAATGCAGATGTTGCGAAAATATAAAATAAATAACATAAAGTATATATTTTCGTGTAAAAGTGATGATAGTATCATTTTTTTAATTCATATAACTAATAATTATTGAATAAAAGAGGGTTAAGTATTATAAAAATTAAAATTACAAGGCAGCGTAATGTAATTATATTAAAATTATGAAACTTATTGGATTATTTTTAATTCTCAAGAGAAATCACTGTTAATTTATTCAAATAAAAGCTATATCATGGCACCCCTAGCTTGAGTTTCTCTTGCATTCAAATCAAAATTACAGAAGTGAGTTTTTCTGTGGATAAATTACAAATATACCTTTTGAAGTTTGTTTAAAGTACATATTATTTCTTGCAGTTTGAAAAATTACAGATACCTCCTTGTTAGTATTTTTTATTTAACAAAATTAACTAAAAAAAATAAAATTTATAATTGCTCTCCTATACAATAATATAATTATTTAAATTATTAATTGAAACATATTTCTAACATTATTAAAAATTATTAATTGACTTGATGATATTTTAATAAAAGGAACGATTTATTATGAAATTAAAAATCTCATAAAATGAAATGTAATTTCTAAAATTATAAAAAAACGATTCGTATTTTGATTAAAGTTTGGAAGTGTATTTATAATTTAACTTTTTTTCATTTTAGCTGTAGTCTAACTACACTTAAATTGCACACGCAAGATGTGACAGATCTTGTGGCCCCAAAAATGAATGGATCAAACTTTCTCAATTTTAAGGGTGGTTAAATTTTATTTTGACAATTATTTCTTATGGGTTGTTTGGAATGTTTTAAATAAATGTATTTTTTTACTTTTTTATAAAATATAGGTTGGGTTTGAAGTGATGTAGTAGAGAGGTGATCTGACTTAAATAAGATGATGTGACTTAAATAGGATAGTGACTTTTTGATTTTTTAATTTTTTTTTTAAAGATGCCAAACTTAGCCCAAGTTTGGTAAGTTATCAAAAAGTCAAAAAGTTAAAAAGTTACTCAAAAAGTTAAAAAGTTATCACTATTCACCAAAAGTCAAAAATTACGACTGCACAACTCTCAATCCTAATTTTCTCCTACATACTAATTTATATAATTTTTTAATATACATTTTTTCATAAAAAGTCAAAAAGTTAACCTAAACATCCATATTTTTTTCCTCAATTTTTTAATTTAAAAAGACAAAAAATACACTTATTTAAAACACCCCAAACAACCTTAGTTTTTATGGTAATCTTTCCTTGATGAAGCTGTTGAATATATATGCTGTACTGATAGGGATGGTTAGTTTTCATGTACAAGGAGCTCAAACTTATCATATTCCATATGTTTTAAAAATTATTAATCTCTTATTTTATTTTTTATTATTTTAAAATATTAGTGGTTTTTTTTTTTCAAAATTTAAGACTAAAATACTATAAATTTCTTATTTTGTTCTTATTTTAAATTCATTAATAACATAAAAAATACAATTATGATAATTGATATTTCTCAAAAACTATACTATTAAAGAGTAATTTTAAAAAATTAATATTTTTAAAATATAATAAATATACTATAAAAAACAATTGAATTTAATCATGTGGAGCCCACCGACCTTGCATTATTGAAGGTAAGAAAGGCGTTAGGATCCTCTAGAGTCTTACTCCTAGAGTGATCTCCTACAGTGAGGAGAAGGGGAGAGACACGTGTCCCACTCAGCCTTTCAAGGGCTGAGATTCAACCTCACCAAAACGACGTCGTTTTGGTGGGTAAATTGAAAAAAAAAAAAAGATCAAAATTTTCTTGTTCTGCGTTCTGTTCATCGTTCTTGGCAGAGTTAGTGAGAGAGGTCTGAGAGGAGAGAAGATGAAGCATGGCCGATCTCATCCGCCGAACTCCGGTTGTTGATCTCCTCCTCCCGCCGCCGGCAGACCGATGTCCATGGCCGATCTCCTCCGCCGCGGGTTCTTACCCATTTCCTCTGAATTTGATTTTCTTGCAATTTCTTTTCATTATCCATGTTTTTTCTTTGAAATTTTCATCACCCATTTGTCTTATTTTCAGCCTTCTCTCACAACTCTTCCAAGAATGATGAAAAGAAAGAAACCCAGAAGAAAGGAAATTTGATTTTTTTTTTTTTTTTTTTTTTTTTTTTTTTTTTTTTTTCAAAATACTTACCAGTGGGGGAGGAGAAAGAGAGAATGAGGAGGGTGATGGAGAGAATGGATTTGAGAGAGAGAGTTAGTCTGATTTGGGTTGTTGGGTTGTGATGATGATGACGAATGGAAGCCATTGTTGATCTGCAACAGAGCTTCAAAAAATCTGGTTTTTTTTTTTTTTTTTTTTTTTTTTGAAAATCCTCACCAAAACGACGTCGTTTTGGTGAGGCTTAACCACAGCCGTCCGATCATTCACTCTAGGAGATCACTCTAGAGAGTTACTCTAGAGGATCCGGACGCGTAAGAAAGGGCCTCTGCTCATGGCTTGACTCCTATACTCTTATCCTTCTCTATTACCATTCATTGACTGTGACACCCATTTGTTGGGTTCTAAGCGAATTTTAAACACGGATCCTCTACACAAATTAAAATAAATAAAATGATATGTATGCATTTTTTTATTTCTTAATATTCACTTTTAGTTTACTTTGCATATATATATATTGAAATTTTGTATTAAAATTTATTTATATAGATTAGCATAAACACACATCATTACAAGTCAAAAAGATTTTAAAAAACTGATTTTGTTACTTTAGAACTCAAATATATATATATAGTCTTGAAGGGGGCTAAATGTGAAATGGGTCAGATCCAAGCCTTGGGCCGGCCCAATCCGATAAAGTCCGAATCCAAGTGGGACAGATGAGTATATGAACAAGCCAGTTGAGCCCAACTTTATGATCAACAGTCCGCCCAAGTCCTCAAGCACTTGGGCCCAACCCGCAGTGGAAAGGCTTGGGCTGGGCCGAGCTGCGAAACGGAACCTGTGGGCCGAACAGATAATGGTCCAGCCCATCTCCACGAATGATCCTGAAAAAGGCCGAGCCGAGGCACATCAGTACCGAACTAAAGTACATGAGTACCGAGCTGGGAAACCTCACAAGGAAACGTGGAAGCCGTAAATGCAAGCATGTGCAGGTTGCCACCTCAGCTGGTCCCCCATACTTAGGATCACAGAAGTTGTTGAACCAAAGGAATGTGGTTTGTTATCAGCATGCCAACAATGAGAACATGCAATCAATGACAACTACCAAGTGGTCCCTCACCTGGAGCAATGCTAAAAAGACACCTGGCAGCATCCAAGCTCCATGAACCCACCTTGAGAAGCAAGCAAGGAACAACGTATATACATGACATGAACTTCACATTGAAGATATGAGAGAGAACTGAACTATTCTAAGCTAAACCACACTTAACATACATTCCTTCTCCGATCACTAATTTCCACGCCGGAGGGGTTATCCGGCCAACCCCGGCGGGGCAGCTCTAACGGTGTTTCTTGAGGCAGGAACTCCAGTCCCTGGATAGTCCAACCGAGTGCGGAGCCCCGATCCATTTTCATCTAGTGCGGAATCCAATACGCACAAGTCTTGTTTTCAATTTTTCAAGAAAAGAAATTTTCAAGAAGAATTTAAAACTATAATAAGAAATAAAAACTAAATCAAAATAATAAAAAATTACTAAATGAATTTGTATATCTAACTTATGTACTACATATTTTTTAATAGATTATTTAATTTTTATTGTGATAGCTAATGTATTCAATGTTTCTTATAATACGGTTGAGTAAATATAAGATTTGATTAATTTCACCTTTAAAAAAATTATTTTTTCATAGGCAATTATAGTTGACAAAGTCAACATTATTAATATAAAGAATTAATGCCTTTGATAAATAATTACTCATTATTTTTATATTCCTCATCACTTCAGTTTTATTTTCCAGAATGAAAGTGAAATTAAATGAAATGTTCATTTTTTAATTTCTACATAAAATGAGCATTCATCCACAATGATATTTTTTATTATTTTTTAGTGAATCAAATATGATAATGAACATTATGAATGAAAATATTATTTCATTTTATTCTCATTACAATAAACCAAACACTACTTAAGGTCTCGTTTGGAAATAAGTTTTTTTAGTAATTTTTGGCTAAAATATGATGAAAAAAACTAGTATATTTGTGATGATTTTTTGACTTTTTACAAAAAAATGTGTAAAAAGTAGAGAAAATAAAAACTTTGACTTTTGGTATAAGTTGTTGACTTTTTAATTTTTTTAGTAACTTTTTAATTTTTTGACTAAGCCTCTGTTTGGGAAGAGGTTTTTTGGGGGTTTTTTTTGACTAAAATAACCACAAAAGACAAAATAGGTTATTTTAGCCACAACAAATAAAACATCACATCCAACCTATAATCATTACACTCTTCTCTCACAAAAAAAGTCAAAAAAATCAAAAAGTCAAAAAGCTCTTCTCAAATCAAGCTTTTTAACCCAGGTTAAAATAGCTAAAAAAATCAAAAAATTAAAAAATTAACACTACGCCAAAAATGAGCATTAACGGCGGTTTTTTTAACGGCGGTAACGAAAACCGCCGTTAAAAGTACTATTAACGGCGGTTTTCGTTACCGCCGTTAATAGTACTTTTACCGGCGGTTTCGTTACCGCCGTTAAAAAAACCGTCGCTAAAAGTGTCTTTAACGACGGTAATTAAATTCACTTTTAACGGCGGTAACGAACCGCCGTTAATGCCCACTTTTAACGGCGGTAATAAAACCGCCGCTAATGCTCAACCATTACCGCCGTTAATGCCGGCGGTCTTTGCCGGCGAAGCTCCGGCGACACTCCGGCGGCACTCCGGCGAAACCATCTACAAAGTAAAAGTAATGTTTAAATATTTATTTAGGTAATATATTTCATGAAAAATGGCTGTGGTAAAGTGGTTGGTGGTGTGGGTGGATGAGAGGTCATGGGTTCAAAACTTGGGGAGTGCAAGAAGAAAGAATTATTTTTTGAAAAATTCTAACCTATTTACAGCGGTAAAAAACCGCCGTTTTTGGCCCTACGAAACCGCCGTTTTTGGTCGATTTTTAACGACGGTATTTTGCCTTTTTACGACGGTTTTACTTTTTCCGACACGCACATAAACGGCGGTAACGAAACCGCCGTTAAAACCGCCGTTAAAGGCTTTAACGGCGGTTTTACATCCTTTAACGGCGGTAAAAAACCGCCGTTAATGCTCATTTTTGGCGTAGTGTAACTCACTTCCCAAACGAACCTAAAAAAATCACTTACCAAATGAAACCTAAATCTTAAAATATTTAGGGATCCTAACTTTTAAATAAAGGAAAATGTTTTGTGGCACTAAATTGGGGGCACTAATGACCCTAATTTTCATTCTGGGTAGCTATTTTATTTTATTATTATTATTTTTTAACCTTATATAGAAATTAGGGACATTAATACCCTTAATTTAGTTTCCACAAATCAAAATCCTTAAATAAAATTTGAGGCAAGGCCACCGCCTTAGCCGAATGCCCCGAAGGCTGGCCTGGTGACACCCCTAAATGCATCATTGCGGAGTTGATAGTTTCTCTTAAATAATTAAAAAAATATTAAATAGTTCAGAACAACAACGGTCTCTTTATCTCAAGTCTCTTTTTGTCCTCCAAAGCCCTACACAAAGTCATGACTCCAGTCTTTTCACCAATTATAACACTTCTAGGACACTACCTAACTAACTATGCTCAAGATCACTGAATAATTTTTTAAAATAATCTCAACTTCTAATAATTTTGTAATGATGCATTTAATTAAATCACCTAATTTTTTTTTTAATTTTTAATTTTTTGGATCAGTTTAAATCACCTAATTTTGAACCTCTAAATAAACGTTGCAAGAGTATTGCATTTTGAGATTATAGCACAGATTGCCACCCCATCATTTTAGGACTTGTTTTCATTAGACGAATTTCATTTACAAAGATGGATTTGCTGTTATGTTTAAATTTCGAATTTGTTAAAAAATATGAAAAAAATTGAACTATTTATAATATATTTATTTACTTATTTATGGGTAACTAAACAAAAAATAATAATTTCATTTCTTCTTCTTCCTTATTTTTTTTTTCATTTGTAAATAATTAATTTTTTCCACTCATTTTTCTACCTCAACAAACTAAAGAAGAACTCCTTTCATTTTGTTTTCCAATATTTGTTCGTTTCTTTCATTTTTCTTTCACAAATCTAAAATTCAAATATTAAATAAGACTCGTAGTGCTTAATGAAATAGATAGAAGAGAAAACATATAGACATGTTAAGTTCAATAATTTATTTAATCTGTAGGCCCTAATCTACACCAGAGTTAATTAGTAGTATTTAAAGCTAATAAATATACAAATCACACAAATTATTTTTAATTATAGATGTGACAATTGAATTGCTTGTTCATATCAAGTTACAGTAGTGGGTCAAATTTTATATATTAAAACGTTAATATTGCATGTCACATCTGAGTAAAAATACTTTATAAGATTTGTATTTTTGTACAATATTTTTTCATTTTTCATAACGCTCGTTAAGTCAAGCTAAATTTGGAATTCTTCATTAGTGACTCATTAATTTGATGATTTTGATCAACAACAACAAATATTTACGGTTCTTCTATGTAATTTGACAATTAAGAAGAACTTTCCTCCTCACTTTCCACTACTAAAACACCAAATAAATTAAGAAATAATTAAAACACTGTATTGTTAACAAATTAAGAAGATTAGGTGATTGAAAAGTTCTTTATTAGTTGATAGCAACTGTTAACATCCTCTCCATATGACACACCTCCGTGAAATCTTATGGTTTGGATTGCTCTCTTCATGCATGACCTATCTTTATCAAAAGTGATAGAAACTTTGCATTGTGGTTGTTTTGCAACTTGTTTGGGGCATTGAAATGAGTTATTGGTATTTTTAAGCATTAATTGATTGATGGGTTTTTTCATTAACAGTCCTTGAATGATCTTTTCAAGGGTTGTCTTCCAGACTATTCAGTCAATTAATGGCACTGAAAGGTACATCTATAATTACATGGTTTGATGGGGTTGTTTGGAATGTTCTAAATAAGTGTACTTTTTGACTTTTTATGAAATATGAATTGACTTTGAAGTGATATGGTAGAGAGATGATGTGACTTAAATAAGATAATGTGACTTAAATATGATAGTGATTCTTTGCCTTTTTGACTTTTTTTGAAGATGCCAAACTTGACCTTAACAGACTGAAGTAAAAAGGTTTAATTAACCTTAATAACATGCCATTTGATTCTTATGTACAACATGAGTTTGCATATAGGATTAATTACACTAAGCTCTCCTTTAACTATTAGTGATATCATTTTACCCTTTTCATTTATGAACCTATATATATTGACTTTCTCAAGTATGAAAATCATAGAAATACATCACATTTGGAAGCGGTCTGGAGGGAGTGAAAGTGATATTTTTATAATTGAAGGGACTATTAACTCTTTGTAGATATCCATGTGGATCGGTCATATTCGATTTGCAATATTATTATCTCGATTATTGAAATGAAGAGTCTGACTCCTCTAAACGTAGAAGATTTACTTTGAGATGGATATAATTGTCAAACTTGTTATATACGTATGATTCTAGTTTGATGTAGTTTCATAATGAAATCAAATTATCACCTTATTTAGAAAGGAAAAAAAATGTTCAACACGAGCTCTGACATGTGATTTCCCAATCAATATATATATATATTTTTTCAATCCTAATTTACCCTACATCATTAGGAGAAATCTCAAATTGTTTTCAAAACTCTCGATCACATGTTTCGAGATTTTTGTTAAGTGGCAGAGTTCATGATTAATCACACAAATAATTGAGCGCATACGTGTATCATGCTCTCAAATTTTTCTTTTTGTTTATTCTAATAATTTTGTCTTAGACTAGCTTTAACTTGTAAAAGAATTTCAATTTTACATGCTGGGTTTGGCTTAGGCCGTCCAAAATTTAATAGATGTATCACGTTGTGCCAGCTATGCATCGTTAGTTGGAGTTTTGGTAAACGTCCTTGTACAGGTCACCAATCCCTCACACAATATACTCAAGGCATTAGGGGATACTGCTGTCCCTTTGTGGGAGTTATTCCTGAGTGTTTTTTGAAAATCTGAACCGTTCATATTGTAAGGTTTGTCGAGTAGATCATTCATACCAAAAATCAATTTGATTGAATATCTATAGCCCTATAACCAAAGCACATTTGTTTCTATAAAAATTAATGGTTAACATAACTTTCATAAATTTTTAAAAATAATTAGGACCTAATCACGGGTTATGAATATCCGATGATCTTGATTTTTTACAGGAATAATATTTTGGATGAACTCTATAATATGACGGTTCAGATTAACGAAAAACACTCGAAAAAAACTCCCACAATGCCTTAAGGCACAGCAGCACCCCTTATCCATAATCAAGTTACAAGTAAGTTTTTATATATAAAGATTTTCAATTTAAAAACTCATTATACTGCACACTTTACCTTGAAGGAGTTATTATGTGTTTCTAGGGCAATATCCATCACAGTCACACGAGCACATAACCCAACCCAAAATATGCATGCCGGAGCTGTTGGGGGAATACCCACTAAAACATATAAAGATTTTAAGAATAAATTTTTAAACAAATTTTACTTTACCTCCTTATGATTTGGGTCATGTGTAGTTTACCCCTATAATGTTTAGAAATGACCACATAATTTTCAAGTGGTTTGTGAACTAAAATGCACGACTAAGACCTCGTTTGGCATGCAACTGTTTTAGTCTAAATACCAAAAAGTTACTAAAAAAAATTAAAAAGTTTATAACTTATACCAAAAAGTCAAAGATCCCCTTTTGTTTCTACTTTATGAATCTCTTTTCGTAAAAAAATCATAAAGTCATTCCAAACATACTAGTTTTCTTACCTCATATTTTAGCTAAAAAGTCAAAAAGTTTCTAAAATAGCATGTTCCCAAAAGAGGCCTAACTTCTGTTAATAGAATTTGTACATTGACCTTTATACCCTCTTCTTTTTCCTTTCTACCCTCATCTTCATCACCAGCCATCCATCTTCTCTAACATTGATCAACCACTCATTTTTCCTCCCTTTTAGACTATTGTCGTCACCCCTCTCCCATCCCCCAATCATCGTTGTCATCTCCCTCTCCCATACCCAACCATCCCCGCAGCCTCCTTTTTCACCCTGACCGTTGCCATCGCCTCCTCTTCTATCCCCAATCATCACCATCACTTCATCTACCATTCCCGACCATTGTCGTCGGCCCACCTCTTATTCTTGAATTTGTTATATTAAACCTATATATATATATATATGTACATACACAAAATAGTGGCAAGCAATCATATATAGGACTTTCTAGTTCAAAAAAAAGAAAAAAAAAAATATTAATTGTTTATGGTGGTGGGTTTGATTTTTTTGTTCAATTTTTGTTTATGGTTTGTGGGTTTGATTACCTTCTGTCTTACTCCCAATTGTCTGTGTCTCCTCTCCTTTATTGGCCATTGTTGCAAGTTCTATTAAAAGAGAGAAGATGAAGATGAAAAGAAGAAGAGAAAGATATATATAGAGACAGAAACAATAGAAAAATGGGAGAAATGACATTTTATGTAAATTCAAAGATATAGAGATGATATTTTCGTCTTTAAAATTGTCCTACTCTCTCTAGGAGCGTATGACTCTCACATTCTGTCATCTTTAACAGAAAATTAACGGTGCATTTTAGTCCATAAATTACGTGGAGGTTATGTGGTTATTTCCAAAAGTTAGGGGGGTAAACCGCACATCACTCAAATTACATGGGATAAAGTGAAGTTTGCCCTTTTATAATGATAGCAGAGAAGTTAAACAAAACAAGAAAAGAAGCTATACTTATAGACTTGGGAAGTCATATCCCTTCATTATTACTATATAACCCTTCGACTACTTGTTACTAATCCCACATTTGCAAAAACAAGTTCCCACAACCACCCCCATCTTGGGAATGACAAACGACTAACTATAAATAAATATTCAAACAACTAATATGGCTTGTCACTTCCATGAGTGACTTACATACACACAGGCAACTTTCGTTCTCACACCGTAGTCCCAAGGTTAAAACAAGTTTTGAGGTGACTCATTGTCAACCTGTCCCAACACCACAACCATAACAAACAACCACTCAATGAAAATGAATAAATAAATTGTTTACACTTACATCACCCAAGTTCACTCAAATTATCATGCACCTCAATTAGACCCAGCATTAATATATGACTAATATATCAGCAACACTAATTCTCACTACACCTATAGTGTAACAAGGACTGGCATAAGGGATTTACAAGTTTTGCACCAATGATGTAAGAAAACTTTATAGCTAACAAAGAGGGATAGTAAAACTAATTTCCCATTTCAACCTCACGAAGCACACTGTCACTACCTGCTTTAAACTTAATCCAAACGTTCACTTACATCTCCCACCTATGCTCACGTAGTACAACACATTCCTAGGTAGAGTTTAACACATATTTTTCTCCAACTCTACTCCCTCGGCACAAACAAACACACAATAACCACAAAGGTTTCCAACAACTAGCCCCCAAATATAGGAACAGGAACAATCGAGTCAAAAGTGGCGGATACTACCCACACTGTGTTTACCAACATGCCAAATTATATCACAAAAGGAAGAAATATACTTCTCCCAATCGAGGGTCCATATGACAACTCTGGCATAGTAACAACGTACACAGGCCCTTGGGACCTCTAATCAACCCGTCTGTTTATCGGAAGATAGACCTGCTGCACCGACTGTGCAAGAGTGGGCTCTGGTTCTACTCTAGATGCTGGCCCAGACTGAAGAATATGCGACTGTTGAGATCCCGAAGTGCTAGGAACCCCCACAAACTGTAGGCAAAGTCTCCTCACATGCCCTGTTTGCCCACATTGATAATAGGTAGGTGCCAGAACATTACCCCGAAACTGGCTCCGAGTATAAGCCGGCCATTGCTGTTGTTGCTGCTAACCCCCCTCTTTGTGGACATATGGGGAACTTGTGGCCATTTTGGCTACACCGAAAAACAAGTCATCACCATATTTTGACTAGTACCTCTTGAACTCATCTCGGCAGATAGAATCCCAGACTCGACCTGTAATGACTATGACTGAAACTAAAATGAGCTTTTCAATTTCTTGGACACTCTTAAGTCATTCAACGACTTGTGTGTAACACCCCCACCAATTATCATGTACATAGAATAGTTAAAATATACTTTCTACACATATACCCACAATACAATTCCATTCAAACGTTTCTCTTTCTCATTGAACTACAGATTTTACATACAAAAACAATTCCAACAATACATCTCCCTGTTCAGTGAGTTAGAGAGAATCATAAAATAATGACATTGCCTTTCTAGTTTACTAGTTACATTGGGACATTAATACAAAATTAAATAAAAGTAGAGAAGGAGTTTCATCATTTCATTACAACATTAAGTTTCACAAAAGGTTAGGCTTTTTCAACAAAAAGGAAAAGAAACATCTTTATCTTCTTTTTCTTCGTAAACGGGTTTGGGGTTCTTTATTACCTGAAATGTTAGTAGAAAAATAGGAATGAGCAATTTTGCCCAGAAGAGAATAACTTTAATCGAGCACATCATATAGAGCACATACGAATTACTTTCCCAAAATATTAATTTGTCCCACTAACATTCAGAGACTTCCAAATAGAAATAGTATTAATTAGGTACTTTTCTAAAAGACTTCAAAGAATCTCATGAATGTAAACCACATCTCAAAAGTTTAACCCCATACCCACATAGTCATATAAGCACACACAAAGCATTCAAAGCACATAAACGTCCCATTCCAGCCTAGTAAACCCATTGTGACGAGTGTCACTTCCCACGAGCCCAAGGTATTCAAACTTGATTAGCTCTGATACCAAGTTATAACACTCCAAAATTATTAACTCCTCATTTTATAATTATCAATCCATTATTATTACTCAATTCCGTATTATAAGTGTGAATTAAAGAAAATAAAATACTACATTCTTATGAACCAAAATACATTTTCCTTCTCGTAAATTCTTTTATAACTACGTCATGGGATTCACATAGAAATACATACCATATAGTGGCTCGGGTTAAGACACGACTCTTTTTTATTATTTGATCTGGGATTCGATACTCATTGTTGTTGTATGTACTCTTTGTTGTCTTGTTGTGATGTGGGATTGATTGTTTGGAGTTGTTAGGAACATGTTGGGAATTTGAATTTCAAAAAGATTTCTGATAGTTTGTTGTTGAGTTCGCTCGAGCAATCTTTAATTTGCTCGAGCTGGTTTTGGTTCCTTCCAACATCTGTGTTTGTAGTCTAAACTTCTAGGAGTGGGGTGTTCTTCACTTGAGCCATGTGTTGGTCGCTCGAGCAATATTCTATGTCTGAAGCTCAAGTAGTATTTCTTTCGCTCGAGCGGTCTCTTTATAGATCTGAAATACTAAAAGGGATTCATTATACGCTTGAGCCATGATTTGGTCACTCAAGCGATTCTTTGTTTCTGACGCTTAAGCGGTGGTTTGGTCACTCTAGCGGTCTGTGCATATATCAATACGGGAAAATGATATTTTCTTTCACTTTTTGATATCTCTCTCTCTCTCTCTCTAAAAGGTAATTTTATCATATTTCTTCACACACTCTCTCTCTAATTATTGTTTAAGCGCCCATATACACTCAAACCCGTTGGTTTCGCCATTGTAGTGTTTTAGAAAAAATCGTAGAGGTGAACATTCTAATCGGAAAAATTCTAGTTTTCGTCTCTATCAAACTTTGGGTCTTGTTCTTCTCTCATTTTAATCTTGAGGTAGTGTAGACACCCCATTTTTGACCGCCCTTAAGACTTGGGCGCCGCTAATTGCTTGATTGATGGTGAAAGCTATGCTATGCAAATGTTCGATTTCTTTGGCAAGAGGAGCTCTAAATCACAACCTCACACCCCTTTTTGGACCAAAACTATTTTGACCAAAACCTTTTTTAAGACCTCAAAGCCCTCTCTTTCAAAATATTTTTGAAAATTCTTCTACGATGTTTCGAGGCTCGCATTTCGTTAAAAATTGCACTTTTCGATAAATCGAGCAAGGACACAGTGGAAATAAATAGAAGAGAGGTGAACTCTTTGAAAAAATCTTTAAAAAAATCTTATTTAGAGGTTCGGAGTTGAAGAAAATTAGAGAGGAGGGAAGAAACCAAGTTGGAGAAGAAGTTGGGCATGAATCCGGTTAGGACCGAAACTGAGCAGTCTTCACTAAAAGAGGCATATCTTTTTGCACACTTGGAACTTTGATGTGAGGCTTCCACCATTGGAAAGAAGACTCCAGGGGCTCCAATTTATATTCAAGAATGACCTGCAAAGGAGTCCAGATGAAGGAGATATGCCCATTTGAATTTGGACTTGGAGATTAGTTTTTGCTTGTTGGCCATGTGTCAGCCAGAGGTGCATTTTTTCGGCCACTAGTGATGGCCGTCGGTCAGCAATGATGGTCGACCGGCCACAGGTGTCAAAAAGGTCAGATTTTGCAGATATTTTCTTCTAGCTGTCTCCCAAATGCTTCAGTTGTTTGTTTTGTTGATATTTTTGACCTGAGCTCTTGTATTTCTATATATAGATGCCATTCTCTATTGTTTTCAAGGTTGGAAAGTTTGGGAGCCTCTCTCTCTACAATCCTTTCTCTCTAGATTTCTCTCTTTCTTGCCATTTTGTGCATACAAGTAGAGATACACTTCTAGTTGGCCTATCAACCCTTACCCAAAGTTACTTATCTTTGGACTGAGGTCACTTGGAGACTTGTTTGAGCTCTAGAAGGAGGTTTAGGCTTGGATTGTTGCCTATATTGTGCTTTGGCTCCAAAAGGTATACTACTTGCTTTGCTAGCTTGTTTTGCACGCTTGTTTTGCCATCTTTTCAAACTTTTTTTGGCCTGATTTTGAACTGGAAAAACCTCTGTTTTTATGACCTAAAAATGGTGGTTTAAGGCTATTTTGAGTTAGGGGGTGATCCACCCTTCTTGTCTCTTTGCTTGTTAAGCTTTTGTGCCATATTTTCATCACTTTCAAAACAACTTTTTTGGACCTTTTAACCACTGAATCTCAGAGGTTTTTTAGTGACAAAAATCTTCTTTTGAAGTCCAAAATTGAAGGGGGTAGCCTCCTCTCCTTGTGTCTTGCTTGCATGCCTAGTTAGCCTCACATGTTAGCATGTTTTTCTAGCCTAACTTAGCTTTTGTCTAGCATGTTTTTGCCATTGTTTTGACCTGTTTAGGCGCTGTTTTGGGCTGGTTAATTCATTTGACGCTTGTTTTGCATAGTTGTAGGGTTAATTCCTTCACTAGCTTAGTGTTTCTAGGCTTTTAGCATCATTTGTGTGTCTTGGCTGCATGTTTTAATGTTTTTTCATGCCTAATTCCAGCACTTAACATCTCTGCAACCTCCCTCTTTGCTTCACTTTTTCATTTGTTTGAGAGTTGTTTCAACCTTAAGGTTGTTTAAGCTTAAGGTTGAGGCTCATGCTTAATGGTTTAATCCTCTTTTGAGGGTTCATTACCAATAGCATGCAGCTTCCCTTATGCCTTGAATTACCCCTTGATTGACACTTCTTTCGCTTTACAGGACACTCACTTTTGAACTAATCAATTAAAGAATGGATTGGTAAATTAAAATGAGTAAAAAAAATGAACAAGTAAAAGAGGTAAGATAAACATCTTTTGTGTTGCATTGCATGTGTTTGAATCGGACATTAATTTGAACACGAGGAAAATGGGACATCTCATACTCGAAGTGATGAAATGTGCTACTTTCCTTGGTCACCATCATCCTTGATTATGCATGATAGGGTGGTGGTCTTTTTGAGTCTTGTTTTGCACTCATAAGCTTGTATAAGCTTGGTTCCTTAGCCATCATGCATGGAAAATGCTTGGTTGATGGTTTGAGGGCCAAGAGTTACACTCATTTGAACCTGTGTGATGATAAGGAGGGTAACAGTACACACACTCCTTGAGAATACACTACTTTGCCTCTGTTTGCTCTCTGTTACAGCAAAAAAGGAAGTTCAGGGCAGGGGTAGCCGACCGGCCACCAGCAATGGCCGACAACCACCAGCAATAGTCGACAGCCACCATTGGTAGCCGACCGACCATCAATGAAAATTTTGCACAAGTGTGTTCCTGAGTTGAAGCAGAGGCATTCTGGGAGTTGGCTACACTGTTGGTGTTCAAATAAGTGCAAATAGAGGCGTTCACTAGCAAGGCAGTGGCTTTTCGGGTGGAGAAACTGAGCATGCATGCATCCCTCACTTCCTGAGGCCATTTAATTTCTTTGTTTAAGTTAATTAGTGGTAGCTAATTTACTTACTTTGTACTTAATTAATTAGCTTAGTGTTTAGCTAATTAACTCGTTTTATAATAATTAATTAGCTTAGAATAGTTAGTTAAATAATATGTTGTAATAATTTTAGCTTAGCTTAGTGTAGCTTAGCTTAATCATTCGGACCCTCCTTCGTGAGGGCGTAATGTTGTAATAAGTGTGCGTGTGTGTGTGTATGTCTTCTAACTCCACGTCTTTCTCCCTTTTATTTAATCGCTTTTGATGGTTAGATTAGGGATCATATTTCGATTATCATATCGCATGCTTGCATCCATTCATTTCGTATTCAATGCACCGAGGCTCGGCGCATCATTCAAACTGCATCGTCATTTCAATATCTTCTTTGAATACGTGTTTAAATCGCATGTTGTTCAAATCGATTCATATGCCATATTAGTAGTCGAGCCTATTAATTGCATATTGCATGTGTTGCATTAGACACTTAACATAGTTAGGATCATACATTTTTCTAACTAGTTTCTGTTTTAGCTTGGAGTACTCGGTGAGTTTTATGCTTTAGCATACTTGCATGAGTGTGATTGCCATATTACCATGATTCGCATGCTTACCATGAGGCTATGTGTTTAAATGCTAAACTGCATGAATGCCTGTGGATGAAGGCTTGTTGTTTGAATTGGAATGATTCAACAAATGTGAGTTTTAAGCCCATTTTGTTGTGGCAAATCCTATTTTAACCCCACTATGTTTGGTAGCAAATCCGTATCTTTTAAGCCCACTTGAGGGTGACAAATTCAAATCATTTTCGCAAACAAACGTAAGTTGAATTGTTTCAAATTGAGCAAACTAGTCTATACTTGGTTGTGGCGCATCACATAGTAAGGCTAGATTAATAACCTAAATAAGAGCACATAATGTTTATAAAATTTCATATCATGATTAGTAGAGGCCGACCTTTGATCGGGCGAGCGGGGGTGCTCATTTCAGGACCTTCCACTCTCGTACCTAAATTCCCGAACCGAGGCAACTTTGGTGATGAAGGACACATGGCCTTTGGCACGAGTCAGGGTTTCTTAATTTTTTCAAAAAATAAAAAAATATTTAGGTGGCGACTCTGTATTTGGCAAAGCAGTTCAAATTTTGGCATCATTTGATTTAAAATCGATTTTCTAAAATGATTTGCTAGATTTGGACTCTTTGGTATTTATCAATTTCACATTACACTTGTGAGATTAGATTCAGAACCACAGGAGTTCAAACTGTGAGGCCTTTCTTTTCAAACCTTTCCGAAAGGCGGGGCACGGAAAAAGGCGAGTCCATAGGTAGAGATTTATTCAACCTCTTTGTACGATTCTTAGCTTTGTTATATATTCCTTGAAAGTATAGTGATTTGGGAGTTATGGATTTGGCTTAGGGTTTGATTTGGGTTTGGTTTTGGAAGTATAAAAGAGGGGTTTTCAAATGGGTTCACGGGAAATGTTTTGCAGATAAGTATATTGTTAGGATGGGTTAAAATTTTGAAAATCTCTCATTTAAATGTGTTTTTGAAAAAGAATAGAGGTTTTTGTTAGAAATCATTGATTTTTGAACGAAGAAAAAAGGAAAAGATGTTAAACTTTAGAAATGCCAATGTGAATATACCTATTGATGATGAGAGTGGAGTTGAATACGAATTATCACTCCTATATTACGATTATGAAATTATACTTCTTGTTTGGAGATTTAATTTTTGTATAGAGATATCTATTTTGGGTTATCGGTGGAGGATAGTTTTGATTATTGTAGAAATTACGTGAGGATTAGGTTAATTGAAGCTAATTACTCATACATCATACATCTTGCATTGAACATTGTTTTATATTTATACATTGAAAATGTGTCATTTTGAGAGAAATGGGTGAATACCTTGGTGAATCTGGTTAGGGCTTGTGGTTGTGGTATTACCTTGGTGAATCTGGTTATAGGCAGAGATGTGCTTCGACACGTCGATGGCGAGACCAAGTCCACCAGAGAGATGTTTCGATGTAGGCAAGAGTTACAGAGGCGAGAAATGCAAAAAATAAGGATGTTTACTCTGTGGCTCTGGGTTGCTGGATCGTCGAAGTAAGAGGGTGAACAGAGAAGGGAAAGATTTGAACAGGCAAACGATGAATGTATAAGGGGAGAAGAGGCGCCAAAATTTGAAACTGAGAAGACGACGTGGGGCGACTGGGTTGGCAGCACAAGGCCAATGAGCAAACGACACGTGCCCATGATAAGACTGGTGTCAGTACTAAGAGTCAGGAAATTAAAAACGTTGACCGAGCAAGTGATGGAGCCAAGCAAGGAAGTCAGCACGGCGAGTAAGTCGAGGATGCTAATCGAGCAGATTAGTGATCTCGGCCAGAGAAGGTAATCCCGATCACGCTGGCGCGGACGGAATTAAGGGGCAATTAAGAGGGAGATTTCATGAATTGACACTGGGCTGAGCTAGTCTGGATCGAGCAAAGCTGGGCCAAGCGCAGTTGAGCCGAGCTAGGTTCATATGGCTACTGGGCGCGCTCGGTCAGGGCTCTGGTCCAGTCCAGTCAAAGCAGCCTTAGGTCATTAGCCCGGTTAATCATATTCGCTCCGCCGAGTTAGACTGGAGTAGTCTTCCACAGGTCAGTCCAACCGAGCAGTATCTGGGTCAGAACTAAGAAGGTCGGCTAAGTCGTAGCGAGATCCTGCAGTTAAACTGGGCGAATATCACGGCCGTGATGTGGTCTCGGTGTGATGGCAAGGAACCGTGCTATCCGTTCGCGCCAGAACAATTAGGCGATTTGGTTAGGTGATGTTTAGTTTTATTTGCGCTGACACGTAGGAGAATGAGAGGAGAACAAGTCCACGTGTCCAAAGGTGAATGGGCACAGAGGCGCACGTAGAAGGTATATAAACGGTGTTGCGCCCCCATACTCAAGTCTGGAAGATCTTATGATCACAACTCACTTACCATTTGATCTCCTCTCTTTTCTCTCTCTCCCTGAGTGCTAACCTAACCGTCGGAGGGTTTTTCAGCAATACATCACCGGGTAGCTCACCGTCATTGTGTTCTCAGGTTGATCGGAGTGAAGCGCAACTTGGATACAAGGAGTACAGACATCAACAGATATTTGCACCCCGTACATGTAACATTTTGTTTTATTGACTTTTTAACTTATTTTGTCATTTTGTGACTATTTTAATCCAAAATTGGGATGCCAAACAAAGGCATAATTAATATATTAGCTAAAATTGATGAGACTCAATTCTTTGCCATTTAACATTGAATTTTTATTTTTATTTTTAAATTTCTAAAAGTAAATCGTTAATTATTAGATTAGTACATGAAGAATTGAACTCTTAATATTTTCTTATAAGCAATTAAACCTGATTATCATGCCTAAGCCACAAGGCCTAGGGTATTGAATCTTCATTAAGACATTTAGACTGTTAACATCATTGCTTATTATGAAAACATATATCATTCTGTAAAACTAAATCGGGTATAATAATTAAAGAAATTATAAAGCAAAAAAGTCAAGGAAAGGAGATTAAAATTAGAAAATTGATTTCTCTAAAAGTGAGTTTTCAAGGTTTGTAAACAGTGTTTGAATTATGAATTGAAATAGTAATGCAACGGGAAAACATGAATAGTAGAATATGAAGTAATAAGAAAATCACAACTATAACTCCGTTGAATTTGAAAATTACTATAAAAAAAAATGATAATTCTCTCAAATGATAATTGAAGCATAAATGGGAAAAAAATAAATAAATAAAAACAAAAATAAAAACAAAAACAAAAAGCAAAAAAAAAAAAAAAATGACAAGCTGTGAGTTAGTCTCAAATTTGAATACCGAAAAAAAAATTAAATACACTAAAAAAATCTAGTCAAAATCGAATTTATATAGACTAAAGTTATTAATGAATCAAATCTTTTTTAAAAAAGACAAAATCACAAAATTGAAGGATTAAACATTGGAATTCGCCTCAAATCATTGGTCCATAGTCCATGGCATATTGATGGATCTTGATCTCAATGACGTTTTTCATGTCTCTATCAAATTTTATGTCGTTCTGAGAACGTGGTATCTTGTCACTATTAGTGCCTTTTGCCTTTATCTTACTTTTTCATAAGACCCAGGAACTCTTGTATGTTTAGTATCATGGAATGAGCTAGAATAGAATATTTATTCCAACTTTGCATATCCTTTCCACTGTTTATGTAAGTGGAAAATATCTATTTTTTCCTCCAAACTAAGGGATTTGTATTTCATTCTATTATGGAATGATTCGAAAATGAGTATCTATTAGTTTGCCATCTATTGGCTAACCACAACCAACTCCATGATCTTATTACTATCGCTATAACTATCTTACCATTGTCACAACTATCACCACCACCACAATCACTATCCTCTCACCATCACCACCAAATATCTTCATCGTCATATTACCATTGCCATAATCATCCTGTCACCACCATTGCCACAACCACAAAACCTATAACTACCCTACTATCATTGTTGTCATTGCTACTATTACCACCACCACCACAATGGCAACACCTTACAACTACTGCCATTTTACTCCCACACCATACCGAACTACAACCAACACCGATGTCGTTGCCATCAATATCATCACTGAGACCACCACTTCAATAACTATTAAAATTATCATGACTTAGACAATTTTAGATTGATTATTAGTTTGATAAAAAATAATAATAATTATATAAAATAAAATAAAAAAACAAAACTTATTTCAGTCTACTAATTCAATAAATATAACTCAAAATCATAATGATATTTGTTATTATATTCCCACATAATTTAATGTTAGCACCAAAACAGTAAAATGTGAATGAACATTTTATTTCACAATCTTCTTTTTCATTCTCACTCTCATTTCATTCTTATTTCATTCCATTTCATTGCACCAAACATGTTCAGCCAAATACTACCAAATAGGAATTTATGTGTGAAAAGGAAAAGAGAAACAAAAAAACGAAAAATCAGTTTATATTTTATTTTATTCGATTTTATTTTTAATTTTCTTTTCTCTCAAATTTCTTTTAAAGTTATTATCCACGCACAACTTAAAACTTGTTTATGCAAATCTAAACAGTTATTGTTTTCACTCTTATTTTATTGGGTAAATTACACTGACACCTCCTGAGATTTCTATTTAACACAGAAAAATTATACTTGCCCCACTGTCAAATTAAAATGACATACAGTGCTGGAAATTTGACTTTTAGTAGCGTTTAAAAAACGCCGCTATAGCTATCAAAAACATCGGTAATTCCTTTTGTGACGTTTAGTACCAAACGTCGAAGATGCGGTCGTCGCTGTAACTTTACGACGTTTTAAAAACGTCGTGATATTAGTATAGGCGGCGTTTAAAACGCCGCCAAATGTCCTATAACACACTGATGTCACCAATGATATTTAGAGACGTTTTGGAAACGCTGTCGTATCTGTTTTGAAAATTATGACCGTTAGTAGTTAGGGTTTAAGAAGCGTTTGTAGAAACACCGTCATATCCTTTTTCTTTTTCTTTTTTTGAAATTGTGGTAATTTTATTTAATTGAACTAAAAAAATACCTGTAATAAAACTAGCATATAAAATATTAACTCCCATTCAAATACCTGTAATAAAACTAACATATAAAATAATAACTCCCATTCGAATAACAAATGAAGCATTAATTCAGTTTCTCATTCAATTAATATCCAATCACCATTACCCACAAAATAACATGTCCAAAATCCAAAAATCATATTTTAACATTAATCACAAACTAACATATATCCAAAAATCCTGTTTTAGCATAGAAGTTGTAGCCATCACAGGTCTACATGCCTGCATCAGAATATAAACTGCAATTAGATTCACTAAAATAAACACAAATTGAAGAATTTGTACCCAATACTTATAAACAGTACTTAAAACTTGAAGAAGCACTAACAAGAAGATTTTATCACATACCAAGAAGCATGACAATTCCAAGAATACAAATGCAAAGAAGCACTATGACTATGCCTCAGGGATGAATGGGAAACAGTTTACCCATTCATCATGATTAAAAGGTAAATCATAACGACATAAAAAAATAAAAAAAGATTGGGGATTGATGTACTCATCTCACATGACTAAAAAATTAAAATTAAAATAGATGAACTTGTGATCTTGGAGATTAGAGAACAAAATGATATTTCATACAAATCTCAACAAGCTTAAACATTAAGCAAACAAAGGGATTCATTGAAGATTGAAGAACAAAAGTTGATTTTTTTTCTCTTTTTTTTCCGTGTCGATTGAAAAACAAAAGGGTATGTTTTATATACATCTCACCATGTCCAAAAGCACAGAAAGAAAAAAATGAAGAAAAAAAAATCAGAGATTGATGAACAGAGAAGATATTATTGATAGTCATCTTAATACAATTGCATATTGATAGTATTACACCAAAAGCCCAAATTGTATATAAAATAGCCCACATATATATATATATAGAGAGAGAGAGGGAGAGAGAGAGAGAGAGAGAGCGAACCATTTGGGATTGACGAACAAAGGGGAGCATTTACATCGATCTCAGCAACAATGCTTGCATCTTTGTGTCCAAATGAATCTGCAAAACCCAGAAGAAAAAAACATGAGGAGACAGAAATAGGATGAGAAATCAAGGGGAAAAAAGACCAAACTTCCCTATATAATACTACAAATCAAGATAAAGTTACATGCAGGACAATTCTTTCACATGCTAGCTAGATGATTATTTATTTATTTATTTATTTTGGGTCAAATAACCCTCCAAAATGAAGTTAATTGTGTCCTATACACTCTCAAATTATATTTTATACATAATTATATATATTTTTGGAAGAAATGGTTTCCAACTGTGTTTTTTTTTTTTTTTAATGAATTTCTTAGCCTTCAGAGTTTGTGTTGTATCATATGGACCCACAATTCAGTTTTGAGCCATGTACAGAAAAGAAAGGTCAACTTAAATAAAATTGAGGCACCATTTAACATTTGGCTGTACCCTCTTATGCATAAGTGTATTTCAGGTCATTGGCTTGAATTGAAATATTTGTACAATGTGAACATAGGGTTGAGGTGAACATATGGACCCCCGATTCTGTATTGAGCCATGTACAGAAAGGTCAACTTAAGAAAAAATTGTTGAGCCATGTACAGAAAGGTCAACTTAAGAAAAAATTGAAGTCCATTTAACATTTAACTTTACCCTATTATGCATAGAGTGTATCTCAGATCATTGACTTGAATTGAAATATTTTGTTCAATGTACAAAGGTGGTGATTGGTTGTATATATGATGTTGCTATCAGTAAATCATCTGAAGCTTCTAAAATGTCATAATACAATTAATTTTCTCATTTATCAATAAATATACCCATCAGTTTAGAGAAACAAAAAGTGACTGCTTGTTTGATACAAACCTAGAACTAGTAAAGAGTATAGTACTGAAAAAAATATAAAGGCCGTAGATAACAATAGAAAGCATGTAAGATAATATGCTTATATTATACCTACAAACGAATAGTTTAGAGCTGATTTACATACACAAGTATACAAATTCTCAGCAACTGGACCATCACAAGTGTCGGAAGAACAATAAGTTAAGCAAGTTTACTGGCAATGAGGTGATTCAGTTATATGTCATAGACATAGCATGGGTATTGGGCAATAATATCATCCACATGATATGAAATTGATTACTGAAAACTCATACCTAAAGTGTTCAATTCTTTCAATTGATCAAGCCTGCAAATGGAAACAATCTCATTATCTGCACAAAAGGGAGTTCATTAGCAAAAATAAGGAAATTTAAAATTGTAATTTTCCGGCCAACAAAATTAATATATACATCAGAAATTAAAAACTGAGGTGATACAGTAGGTCAAGATGGATCCTACCAAACAATCAAAATCAAAAGAGCAGTTTTCCTTCAATATTTGTTGATTATGTAGTAATAATAGTATATTGAACTCAATTTTGCTTACTTTGAAACATAACAGAATTTCAACCTTTGTAAACACAAAAGGTAAATATAATAGAAAGGTAATATTAGCAACATACTCAAAAAAAAACATTCAATTGCTTCTATTTTAACAACAATCTTGTCTTATTGAAGTCAGTTTATAGTTCAAATGGTTCTCCGCAAATACGCCGATTTTTGTCCTTGAACGGTCCAAGAGGGTTGACTGGACTGGAGCCTCACCCGGTCAATTGTTCAACCGGTTGAACTGGCCGGTCTGGTCCGGTTTTCAAAACCTTGATTCCAAGAAAATTACTCTATCTAGCTCTAGCGTTTTATTGGATTGTATGTTCTTTTTTATTGTTGTTGGTATGTAGCTCAACTGTTTTTGAATCACTGTTTTCTCTTTTCAATACAAGTTCTTCCATATCCAAAGTCTTTATAAGGCTTTATTGAAGATCATAATAATGAATTGAGAGAGATGTTTCCATTACAGCACTGAAATAGGCTTCGAAATGAAGAGTTTCAGAGAGAGACAGAGAGACGATAGAGCTCACCTTAGTAGACGATGGTGCAGATGGTGTTTTGGATCTTCGAAATCGAAATCACTCTGAGATGAAATCACTAAGATTGATCTGAATCTCTGCAAATGATAAGCGTTTAGAGATGAATTGAGAGAGATGTTTCCATTACAGCACTGAAATAGGCTTCGAAATGAAGAGTTTCAGAAAGAGACAGAGAGACGATGGAGCTCACCTTAGTAGACGATGGTTCAGATGGTGTTTTGGATCTTCGAAATCGAAATCGAAATCGCTCTGAGATGAAATCACTGAGATCGATCTGAATCTCTGCGAATGATAAGTGTTTAGAGAGGGTTGCAAGAGAGAGAGAGAGAGAGAGAGAACTCACCTTCCTCATCGGTGCAGATGGTAGTGGCGGTGGAGCTTTGAAATCAAAATCGAAATCAGAGATTTAGATGAAATTGAAATCAGAGAAGGCGTAAGAATTCAAAATAAGAGAACTTCGAAATCAAAATCGAAACCGATCCGTTGATTTTTGCTGTAAGAGATTAGGGCATCTGTTTAGAGAGAGAGAGAACGAGCGAACGATAGACTGATGAGTGAGTAAAAGATTAGGGCATCTTCCTGATGAGTGAACGAGTGTATTTACTGGCTCGCCAGAGAGAGGACATTTGAAGGCGTTTTTCAACGCCTTCAAATAGTTAAACAGTGCCGTTTTAATATTGAACAAAAATGACGGTTAAAAAACGCCGTTAAAGAAACGTCGTCAAAACTAAAAATTCCTGTAGTGATATTTGCCCCTTAGATTTTATATATATAAAATAATAAAATAATATAAATATTTTGTTCATGTCATTTTAAGAAAAATAACAATCATTTTCTTTAGTTTAACTCACACAAAAAAATTGAGATTTTTTTTTTATTTTTTATTTTACTGATTTTTTTTAATATTTTAAGCAATTTTTAAAAAAAATTTAGATACAACTAATCTAGATATACTTAAAAAGTATAATATTTTGTGATTTTTTTTTTAAATTCACCAAATACAAAAAAATATATAAATACAAAAATTCAATACATTATCTTATTTTGTTGTATTCAATGAATTTTTCTAAAAAATTTTGTACAAATTTTATACTTTTTAATATATCTAGATTAAATTGATCTAATCTAGACATAATGGTGGAAATAAAATAAAAAAAATTATATTCACATATAAAAATTTATACAAAAAATATCACAAAAAGAGTAAGATAGTCATTTAGAAAATTTTAGAGTATAACATCAACAATCCAAGAGGTAATTTGTAATGAAATTACAAATCTCAGGGAGGGGAATGTAATTTTTTAAATATGAGAGGAGAATTTGTATTAAACATAAATCTTGGGAGGCGCTAGTGTAATTTACCCTATTTTATTTTATTCACTTTTAAGATAGTTTCTTTCAGATTTTCACCAATATTAAAGTCTTATTAGAACATCTCCAATGGTACATCTTTTTTCTTTTTTCTTTTTTCTTTTTTTACTAAATTTAAGTAAAAATTTCATTCGATATCAAGTGCTCTAATGAAAGATTTTGAGCTTTTATCAAAACACCGATTGACGGGGCGGATTTCTGGCCGGTCGATCGGCCAATGCATTTTTTCACAAATTTTTACTTAGAGGTGTTCATCAATTTTTGCTTAGAGGTGGTCATCCAGGAGACATTCTTTAGTGAAAATTCAACGGTTATGAGCAGTGATTTGATGAAAGTTCCTAGGCGTCTTCAATTTGGTAATTTTTTTTGATATGTTCGATTTGATACTAATATGATGAAATCATTGTAGCAGAAAAAAATTATTCTTTTATCAAATCAATTTAATGAGAAAATTAATGAACCATTGAAGATGATCTTAAGAAACCGATTAAATTAGTCAAAAAAAATATTTTAATTCACTCTTCCGCCTTACACTTTTTTTTATAAAATATTAAAAAAAATAATGTTATATGTATCAATTAATGTATTAAGTAGTATACTAACAGATGATGTGTCATAATTTTAGAAGTTTTGATTGTTTATAATTTGTGTAATAGGTGAAGTCAATAATAATAACATAATATTAATCAGTACACAATATTAATATGTACATTAATTAACACATAGAATATCACCGATTAAAAAATTATTTAAAAATTCAATTCCCAAACAACTATTATTCGCAAACAGAAATGCCTCCGACCCCTAGCTGGGGGTGTTGGGGGTCGTGCGTGTCAAGCCCCAATTGGCCAAAAAAAAAAACAGTTTTTTTTTTTTTTTTTTTTTTGTGTTTTCAGCGAATCGGGGGCCGCCACCTCACTGGGGGTCGACCCCCAGCTGGGGGTGCTGGGGGTCGTGCGTGTCAAGCCCCAATTGGCCAAAAAAAAACAGTTTTTTTTTTTTTTTTTTTTTTTTTGTTTTCAACGAATCGGGAGCCACCACCTCACTGAGGGTCGACCCGCGGTGGGGGTATGAAGCAAAGTCCATTCGCAAATGAATTGTTTTAAGGGGGTTGTACATTGCTGTGGAGTCTCCCAATGTGCAGTGAACATAAAGGGCAAATAATCCGACAATGATGTCAGGAAAAAGTAATTATCTGAAAAATGTTATAAATATTAATAATTATAATTATAATTTTTTTTATTAATTTATAATTAATTATCACTGAATCCATAATTGTCCCAAACATAAATAGCTGACAAATTTAAAAGTTATACTAGAAATTTTAAATAAATTAAATTTTTTTATCAAACTTCTTATATGAGTATGGAACCTATACACATATAATTTATGCGAATCTCATATTCATATAAAATATTTAATAAAAAATTTAATAATTTATTTAGAATACATAATATTTTTTCAAATGTTCAGTCTGACAATCTTATGGAGAAGCAGAACTTGGAAATTTATTCCTGGGAAACAGGTTTTAAAGAGTTGAAGCTATCCTAAACATACGTGGAGTCGGAGGTAAAGCAATGTTGAGACAAATTACACTCACCTCTCATATCAAGTTTAAGAAAAATATAATTAATTTTATAAATTTAATATAATTATACTGATGTTACTTTGATTAAAAATATTAAAATAAATATAAATGATGGATAAAAATTAAAATAAATAAAAGTAAATATATATTTTAACATAATTATATAATATTATCATCTTTTCATTCATATGACGCACAAATTATTGATAAAAATAAATCTACGTAGGATTGAGCAAAGGAATCATAAAATTTGCAAATTGAACCATCCGATCTAATTCAATAGATTTGATTATTTTTTTTAATCCGTGATTCGGTTTTGGTTTGAAAATTAAAGAATTGTTCTCCGCGGATTGATTCTAGATTAAAATTCACGATTCCGAATTAAAACAGATCCCGACCGTATATTACTTCAACTATATACATATCGTACACCATATGAAACAATGCTATTATTGTTGCTATTTCTGTTGCTCTTTTTTTTTTTTTTTTTTAGTTTTGCAATTGTTGTACTTGCTAATATGTTTATTAGTAGGTATTATGTTTGTTTAAGTTAATAGTAGAGGAATATGCACATTTATGTTACGAAAAATTATGGGCAGATTAACTTTGAAATAAAAATATTATGTGATTTTTCTTCGTGAACATATAATATGAAATCATGGTTCCCAGACCGAATTGAACCGTGTTTAAATAGATTGGTTTCATGATTTAAATAGATTAGTTTAGTTCCAATTTTTATAGAACCATGGACAATGGATTAATCCTGATTTTACCTCAAACCGAACCAATTAGGACCATGCTTACCCTTAAATCTAGGTGTTATGTGTGAAAATTCTACAATACATATTCCATACCATATGCACCCTTAGTGACGTCATTTTCTTCTTTAATTATAACTAATTTGTTTTTGTAGTTATGATATTATTTTAAAAATATTTGGTTATATCTCATGTAATGTTTAGTTATGAATTTTTTTTTTTTATATTTTAATTATGACTTAAAACATATGAAATTATATCTTCTTTTTTTTTTTAATTATAAGGTGCATATGGTACACACTCTTTGAGGAGTGTGTACCATAGTCTTTCCCTATGATGTGAATTAAAAGTTTGACAGAAGAATATGTAATTATGTTAGAAATGTGAGGCCAATTGTATCCTTTCAAATCTCAAACAAAGCGATTATAATTTAGGGTTCAACTCCTCTCTAGTTCATAAATGAACTGAACGATATTGTGGGGCCATAGTGGGTTTGACTTATGATCCAGCTCGATAATTTGAACCGTTTCAATGTGTAGAATTCGTCGAGTACAACATCCTTATAAAAAAAAAATCACATTAATCGGATATCGATAATCACTTGATTAGCTTGATCTATTTTCAAAATTATAATCGCCATTGAACAAATGCAATATGATCAAATGTTTATCGATATCCGATCAATGTGATTTTTTTTAATGATAATGTTCTCGATGAGTTTTACATATTGAATAGTTTGAATTATCGAGATGGGCTCAAAATAGAGCCCACCACGGCCCAACAACATCGTGTAGTCTGATTAAGAACTAAAGGGAAGCTATGACCTTTAATATACTCTTATTTTCTTTATAATTTAAAATTTAACTATTTTATTTATTAACATAAATTTTTTATTACTTTAATTTTTAAATTTATTGTCACTGTAATTTCTTTTATATATATACATATTAAATACTAATCATATATATATTTTTAAAAGTAATGTTTTTTTCATACTTAGGTGGCACATTATAAGGGTTTACTTTTTTTTAAGAGAGTCATGTCAGTATATATTTTCTTAATTACATATAGAGTTCTATACAAACCCAAACCTAATTTAAATTATAGTAACTTTACTTATTTTATATGGGTTTTATTTGACAAATATTTTTTCCCATATATTTTTCATTGTAAATTGAAATAATCTACAAACTCAATATCAATTTTGCGTTTCATGTTTTTCTTCTTAGGGTAAATTACAAATACACCCCCTGAGATTTGCTTAAAGTACAAATTGTCTCTATAGTTTGGAAAATAACAAATACCGCATTGTTTAGAATTTTTTATTTAACAGAAGTAACTAAAAAAATGAAATTCATAATTACTCTCCTATACAATGGTAAAATTATCTAAACAATTAATTGAAACATATTTCTAATATCATTAAAAATTGTTAATTGATTTGATGATTTATTAATAAAATTAGCGATTTGTTATAAAATTAGAAACATCAGGGGGTGAAATGTAATTTTTAAAATCATAAGAGCGATTCGTATTTTAATCAAATCTCATGAAGTGTATTTGTAATTTACCCTTCTTCTTAATTCTTTCGAGGGTATTATGATTTTTTTTAAAGGTAAAGTACTTTTTTTTTTCTTATTTTTGTGTGTGTTATTTAATACACAATACCAATTCTATATTGTTCTATATTATGGATTTGTTGTTTAAATTTGATAGCAATTTTATATATGAAATTATATTTCATTTCCAACATTATTTTATATAATCACAGCACACAGAAGAAAAAGAGAAAAAAAAAAAAAAAAAAAAATCCTACACAACAATTATACCTTCGACAAACCTCTAAAGCTTGAATGTATTACTTGAGTTACTTTTTTAATTTTTGAATAGTAAATTCTTTTATATTTTAATATCATATTACACAATGAGATGTATTTATCATTCCGATAATTTCATTGTTTTTTTTTGGGGGGGGGGGGTTTAGATGTTTTTACGTGATTCTTTCTTGGTTAGTCGCTGTTGAATTTCTTTTATATAGTTGATATTTTAATTTAATTAAGAGTGTTTATTTTACAATCTTATAATTTAATATATATATATATCATATAAAATTATTATATGATAATCCAACTACAACATATTTATATTTAATTTTTTAAAATAACTTTTATATAATTTCTATTTTTATATATTTTTATTTTCCAAATGAATATAAAACAAAATTAAATAGTTAGAATTACTTTTAATTTTATATTATTAATTCTTCTTCTAATTTAACTATTATTTTGAGTATCAAAATGAGTATTTATTTTACTATTTTATAATTTAATATATATCATACAAAATTATTATATGATAATTATACTTTTATAATACGAATGAACTAAAATTATCAAAATACACAAATAATTTAACTAAAATTAATATATATATATATATAAATATTCAAGTACCAATTTTATAGAATGATAGCGGCAAAATTATCAAAATAAATAATTAAAATCATACTTTAATTTTAATATTAATTTTAAATTAAATTAAGATTATTTTTTTACTAACACATTGTACCATCAAATTTTTTTTTATAAAAAAAATAGCACATATATTATACACGTCAACTGCTAGTAAACATATATAATAAGAGAAGTCTTTCTCTACTTAGAATCCCATACAAGCACTTACATTTATCCGTTGAGCTACCAATGAGGCTTCATTTGACAACTTTCAGTTTTAATTAAAAAATAAAAAAATTATTATAAGTTGTCACATCATTCTCTTTATTTTTTTACATTTTTTTCATAAAAAGTCAAAAAATTACTTAAATAATATGTTTCCAAACGAGAATTGAATCAAAGCTTAATTGAACGAAAATTATTTTTCTAAACAAAGGTCTTACTATCCACCCATTACTGTCATCATATCACCACCACCTCTATCATCACCATCACTAATATAATTATGGATAAATTATATATTTTTTTTTTTGAGATTTTTAAAAATATATATACAATAAATCCTATAGTTAGATATAATTACATTGAGTTTGATGAGGTTTTAATTGATATAATACGTAACTTTTTTTTTATTATGAATAATGCGTTAGTTAAATGGATAAAAAATATATATATATCGTCATATCTTTTACACAAAAATATATATTTTTTATTTTGTTAAATTTTTTATTTTTTATTTTCACACTATTTGGATTAGTTTCGTTCTATTTAACATTACTAAAATGAAGATTAATATAATTATGTCAAAATTATTAGACTTACTTTATTTTTTTCAAACCTTAAGGAAGGTTATTGCAATTTATCCAATAATTATTATCATATTAGTTTTAATGTCACAACCAAATATTTTTAAAAAAAAATCAAAATATTTTTTGAAATAAGTTTTCGTGAAAAAATATATATTTTTCATCTACGAAAATGAAGCATTACACGTCGCTTGTTTTACAAATAATAATAATAATTTTCAAAATTTTTAATCTTTACAACATAAACTACGTGCCTTTCTGTTCTCCTCTTATGTGCATTCATTACAATTATAAGAAAAATATCAATAACAAGGATTGTGTGTTGAATCTGAATCTCAATATATAAGAGTTAAATATGAATCAGATCGTAATTTGAGAATGACTTTGTTACATTTTCTTAAGAGTAATGTTACATTTACTAAATTTGGTGTCACCCGAATTTGTTCATTTCGATCATGCGGGTGACAAGATGACGACCAGTGGCGAAGTCAGAAAAATAGTTTAGAAGAGACATTTGCTAATTAAAATTTTGAATTTTTTTTTCCTCATAATCAACAACAATAGATAATAATTTTTAAATTAATTTTATGCACAAATCTTAAATATTTAATATAAAAATTTTAAAAATTTTGTTTTTACAATTAACCTTGTGAAAAATCAGAATTGAAAATATATGGTGATACATGTAACTAGTATATTATAGGCAATGCAAAAGAGTCTGCTATGTCTTATAATAGATTATATAATAATATATAAATTATAATGATACCACATTATCATCGATATATAATATCACTAATCAATAGTAAAATAACGCATGGAAGGTCAATCACACTTGTTAAATATAATTAACAATTCAATAATTTCTCATTTTCGTAGTGAGGTTAATTATGTTTACATGTACGTGATGATTTGATATGATTGTTGCACTAAATTTTTTTAATAATGTGGTTTGTTGTAATTTTTTTATTTTCAATCAAAATAACCATCATTATTTTCGTAATTTGAAAAATGTCATTAAAAAATCATTCTAAATGTTATTTCTACATAAATTTTTTATTGGTTAATTATTTTCCTTATATGCAAAAAATAAATAAATAATGCAAAACTTGAGAGGGGGCACGTGCTCCCCTAGTCCTTACATAGCTCCGCCACTGATGACGACTGTAGTAGACGAGGGTGACAATTGCGATAGACATGGGTGAAGCCCGTCGTCCTGTCGATAGTCCAAGCGTCATTTAGACGGTCATCCGAATAGCCGTTCAGTTGGCACAAATTCAAACGATTTGAGCGAAAACAAATACAGTATATAAATCACTTCACTTTTGTTAGAATGCCTATTTTTTTCTATGTACAATTATAATCATCATTAGGTACATGATAAAATCTAACCTGTGGTAGTTATGTATTAAATGATAGCTTTCTCTCAAGTTTACATTTTAATTTAAGAAAATTTAAGAATTATGTATAGGTCTTAATAGGTAGATTTATTGTCTAATAGATGTTATGATAATTAACGGCGTTTTTACCAAATACTATTAAAATATGTTACTAATTGTTAATTTTTTACGATAGATTAAAAAATTTGTCACAAAAAATGAAACTAATTATACGTTTTAGCGACCGTTTAAAAAAAATAGTCACAAAAAAGTCACTAATTTATAGCTTTTAGCTACAGTTTGAAAATTTTGTCAAGAAAAATGTCACAAATTGTAAGTTTTAGCGATAATTTATAAAAATCGTGATTAAAAAACTCACTAATTGTCATTTCTAGTGCTATATACAAAAAAAAATCGCCATAAAAAATTATTTTTAACGTTGATTTTACTAGGATTAACTTTCGAAAAGAATTAAGTATAATTACCAGAACCTATTAATAAGAATTAAGTATAATTTCCAGAACCTATTAATAATTTATCCAAAATTTAGTAGGTTCATAGGGCCCATCCTTAGTCTTGTTTCAATTATCTAAATCGTTTATTTTGTAGGGTACTTAATGTATATTATTCATGAAAAAAAATTAAGTCAATTTGATAATCGTAATACTTTCATTTTATCGCGTTGTTTTCAAAAAAAGAACAACAAGTATATTTTGAAAATTGATTATCTATTTTTTTGAGACAAATATGATAAAATAAAAGAATTATGATTATTGAAACAATCTAATTTTTTTCATAGATAATATATACAGAGTGCCTTATAATATAAACAATTCGGATTATTAAAATGGAATTCATGGGCTATGTTTGGGATACTACTTTGGGCTAAAATAACTATATAGGACAAAATTGCTTATTTTAACTAAATATGACAAAATGTCACATTCAACTCATAATATATACAGAGAGTCTTATAATATGAACGATTCGGATGATTAAAATGGAATTCATAGGCTATGTTTGGGATACTATTTTGGGCTAAAATAACTATGTAGGACAAGATTGCCTATTTTAGCTAAATAGGACAAAATGTCACATCCAACTCATAATCATTTTACTTTTTTCTCACAAAAGTCAAAAAAACTAAAAAGCCTATCCCAAACGAAGCTTTAGCCCCAAACTAAAATAGTCAAAAAATTAAAAAGGCAAAAAGTCAACTCACATCCCAAACGAATACATAGTGAATCCTATGAGACTTTTAAATTTTTAAAAATTAAGATGTGAATTTGAGAGAAGATTAATCCTGAAGAGACATTCTCATAGTCTGAAGGCTAACGTTGAATAATACGTTTGTTTCACTTTAGACGACCATCTTAATTTCAATGTTCTATCTTGATCAGCGAATGTGAAATCTTCAAATTCTAAGTTGAGGGCTGCGAAGTAGTCTAGTTTTAAATAAGTTTGGTGGCAACTTGAATCTTATATTTTTCTGTTTAATTTTTTTTATTTTTTAATTTGTTAAATATAAGAATCATTCTTGTGCAAATGTTTGGTGGTGTTTGGTAGAATTTTAGAATTATGATTTGAGGATAGCGTTGTGTTTTGAATTTGTAAGTTTTGGAATTATGATTTGAAAAGAAAAAATTTGTTTAGTTATGAGTTTTAAAAAGCGTTTTGAATTGAGTTTTAAATTTTTGATGTGACGTATGAAATGAGAAAAGTTGTTTGGTTATAAGTTTTGAAAAGAGTTTTCAAAACTTAATTAAAAAACTTATAGTAACTCATGACCAAACACATAACTCAAAACTCTATTAAGGGGTTGTTTGGAGTGTCCTAAATAAGTGCACTTTTTGTCTTTTTGGACTAAAAAGTTGAGGAAAAAAATATAGATGTTTGGGTTGACTTTTTGACTTTTTATGAAAAAATATGTATTAAAAAATTGTATAAATAAATGTATAGGGGAATAAAGTAATGGTATAGGCCGTACAATTGGAGGCTTAAAGGGCAGCGCGGCAGAGGACGTGTAGGAGATTGATTCTCTACTTTTCGGGCATAAATTGATCGGTTATGTTCGGCCCATGAGGGCCCACCACAAGTCCCATTTTACTAATCAGAACCGTTCATGTGTAGAACTCGTCGTGTAGTATATGCTTGTAAAAAATCACATTAATTGGATATCGATAGCTATCTGATCGTGTTAGTTTTTTTTGTTAACTGTTAGCTATAACACCATTCATTTTTATATAAAACTGATTTGATCATGTATTTAGCGATATCCGATAGACGTGATTTTTTACAAGCATATAGTACTAGACGAGTTCTACATATTGACGGTTCAGATTATTAAAACGGGACCTATGGTGGGCCTCCACGGGCCCAGCTCTACCATCCAATATGAATATTTTACTCCCTATTTTTTTTTTTCCCCCGGTCACTGACGGGCCCATCACGTCAGTACCTTGTTAATTGTATTTTTTTTTATTTGTATTATTATGTGTATATTTTTTTTTTAATATTTTTTTTTGTGAATAGTGATAACTTTTTAACTTTTTTTGATAATTTTTTGACTTTTTGAATTTTTTGAGAGTTCCCAAACCAACCCTAAAAATTTTATTCAAAACTCATAATCAAACTTTTTATAAAATTCAATTCAAAAAAATAATTTATCATTTTGGTCTAAAAATATAATTTCTATATTTAAAAAATATCAAAAACAAATACAATTTTTTTTTCCAAATAAAATGTGGTGATTGGCAATTGTAAAAAAAAAAAAAAAATAGTGTGCTATTCTGATCAACCGGCCGGACATTCGGGTAGATCAAAATTTTAAAAATTATGTGCTTTACCAAATATGTTTTCAAAATGTATTTTAAAATTGATTTGGAATCATAATTTAAAAATACAAACTAAACATAACATTAGAATGTATGAATGAAATTAATTTTACCAAAACTCTACCTACCACAGCCAAGTTTTCCTCTCTGTGGGAGTGTTTTCCTTTTTCTTTTTATTTTTTTTTTATTATTTTATTATGAAAGCTTATATCCTTCCTTCTATAAATATTATTTATTTCTTTTTAAAATCTTTTATTAACTTTAATATTTTAGGAAAATGATTTGTCCCCCTAATTTTTTCCTCCCGAATCCCCCGAAATCACAGAGGAGAGAAAGAGAGGGGAAAGAGAAGAGAGGGGAAGAGGAGGTAGGTCCCAGCCGTCGCAGCTCTCTGCCCGATCGTCGCAGCCTCCGCCGTCGCCTCCGCAAGTCCGCCGTCGCAGCCCCGCCCCTCGTAGCCCCTGCCTCTGCCGCCTCCGCCCCCCGCCTCCACCTTCGCCCCATTTGTTGGGCCCCCTCCAGTCCCTCCTCCTCCTCCCTCCTCCTTCTTCTTCTTCCATCTTCTTCTTCGTTTCTGATTCAACCAAATAAAATTAAAAAAAAAAAGAAGGCAAAAACGATGTCGTTTTTGCCTTTAGGGGGATACGGAAGGCCTGTTTTCAAGCGACGTAGCATTGCTCAATATTTTATTAGTATTTAAATGAAGATTTTTTTCATTAAAAGTAAAAGGAAGAGAAGTAGACAAATTCATAGCTAACGAGATAAGTGTGAAAACGTCAGGGTCGTTTGTACCTATTGATGACAATGATGATGTCTATGTAGTAATGGATAGGATAAGATACCTAGAGATGAGTCCGGATCCTCTGCCGTAGTCCCCTGCGGCGCTCCCTACCATGGTTCAAAACGACGTCGTTTTGAAGATTTTTTTTTTTTTTTTTGGTTCTTTTTCTTTTCCCCATTTTCGTTGAGAGCTGGAGACCTAACCCATTCACCACGGTGACAGTAATGAGGCGAGGCCACGGAGACGGCGGCAAAGCAAAGCTAAGCGACGGCGGCAGCAAGGCCAAGCGACAGCGATGGAAGATGATCTGGACTCATATATCTTATCCTCTCCTCACCACACCACATAAACACTCCTAAACCCTCTCATCTTCCCCTGTTTTTCCTTCTCATTTTCTCTCTCAAAAAGGTGTGGTTACAAAATCTGCAATTTCACATCAGATGGTGTCAAATTTTGCAAGGAATATATGTGGTGGTGAGTAGAGCTTTCCTGATTTTGCTAAGCTTTGCTGTCAACGTTTTCCATCTTTCTTCGAGGATAATTAGGTTGAAGAAAAGACGAAATGATGAATAATTAAGTCATTTTGTGTTCGAATTATTAAGTGGTAATATATATACCTCTGGACCTTGTTTCTTGAGATAGGGGTTTTTTTTTTTTTTTTTTTTTTTTGTGTGTGTGTGTGTGTGACAGGATGTAAGGTTAAAATATAACTTTGGTTTGAAGAACATTTTGAACAAAGTTAATGATGTGGCTTCTTTTTCGCTTAAAAACATTGAAATTGCTATTTTTTTTTTCTTTAAATCCATAAGCTGTCATATATTCTTGGAGAATGGATGAGGTTTACTTGCAGGTTTTGAAGTTGTCAATTAGTTAAAATGAGGCCATGAATCTGGATCAACAGTAATGAACGAACAAGGACAAACGGCGATGGACGACCAGCGACAAAACCAAAGTTTCCAAATCTTTCCTTCGATTTTCCGACTCACCGTGCTTGCGCCTACTACTCCGTTTCACCTCTGCTTCTCTCAATGGGTCAGGGTTCAAGCAAATGAAAGAAAAAGAAAATGCGAAGGAGAAAAGGCACCCCCCCCCCCCAACAAAAAAAAAAAAAAATGAATTTAACACCTAAACGACGTCGTTTCGGAACCACGGCAAGGAGAATTGTAGGAAACTATGGCAGACGATCTGGACTCACCTAGAGACAGAATTTTTGCTACTATACCTAGGCCTCTTTTGGTATTTGGCTTTTAGCCACATTTATACGTTTATTGTAAAAGTTAAAAGTGGACTTTTTTATATTTAAAGATATTTAGAAAGTTGGTTTTTATTCACTAATGAAATTATAATTTTATCCCTCAAAATGTGTTATATGGATGAAATTATAAATATTCTAAATTAAATGGGAGTAGTTTAGTCATTTTATTGTGACTTAATATCATAAACAAATATTAATTAAAAAAGTCAAAAATAACTTTTTACTAACTTTTCAAATCACTTGTCTAAAAAAATCAAAAACTTGATTATAAACCAAAAAATCACTTTTTATCATCTTCTCAAAACACCCGCTATTGCTAAAACTTTTTGGTTACTAGACAACAATCCCATTTCATAGAATTAGTTATTTTAATTTATTTTTTTAATTTTTTATAAACAAAATATAGAAAAATAAAAAAGAATTAATTTTTTCATAATTACATTTTAATTATTTTAAGTTATTCCCAAACTTATATTTTACGACTGAAAATTATTAGATACCATTTGAATATTAGGTGATTAATTTACATAATATTTTTAATCATTAAAAAATCATAATTCTTTTTTATTTTTGAGGAAATAACCTAATAGTGAATGCCAGCGGAAATATTTACAAAAATGTGAGAAACATCATAAATATTAATAATTAAAATTATAAATTTTTTATTAATATATAATTAATTTTTACTAACACGACTTCTGTGTAATTGTCCTTTTATTTTCTACCTGTTTAATCTAGATGTGTCAGCATGTACATCTCATAGTTTTTCATGGAAAAATATCACATCAGTGGATTTTTAAAAAAAATATAATTCAGTGAAAAAATTTATAAATATTTATAATTTAAATTGTAAATTTTTTTTTATGAATTTATATTTTTTTCACCTATCATTACTGGATGTAATTTTTCCATTTTTTATTGTGTTTGTTTGATTTAGAGCATATAGCGACCCCGGCCTTTTCCCATTTGATTATTGTATCTGGACTTATGTTCCGTGGATTCCGTTGTCATATTATTGTTGTTGTCATCCTTTAACGTCATTGTTTGAGTCTTAGGGTGTGTTAGACTTGTTTCGAGTGGGTGGTTTGAGTCTGGGATCAAACCCCAGATTTTTGAAGTTTCGGCTGTTCCGCTCGAGCGGACCTTCTTGCGCTCGAGCGGATATTGCACACTTCCAGTATTTGTGAACCCTGCAAAACTTCTGCAGGTGTGATATCTACGCTCGAGCGGGATTTCTGAGCTCGAGCGGGTTGAGCTCGAGCGGTATTTTTGAAGCTCGAGCGGGTAGTGTGTTCTTCGCGTGGGTTCTGGAATGGGAGAATCTACGCTCGAGCGGTTAACATTGCGCTCGAGCGGACATTGTTTTTTTGTTCTTTACGCTCGAGCGGTGTTTTGTGAGCTCGAGCGGGACTGTCAAGCTTAAATACGCAGCAGCGTGTTTTAAAACAGTTTTTCAGCCTCTTTCAGTTTATAAAACCCTAGGTTACGAGTTTTCTCTCTCCCAACTCATCTTCTCTCATAGGTTTCATCTATTTAGAGTGAGTATCTAACCTAGTTCCTTCATTAAAAAGGTAGAGTGGGTCGAGGGCTTTCATTTGATCTGAACGGTTGTTGATTTGGAGCAATTTGGAGTTTGGGCTATCATCTCCGTCTTCTTCTTCTTTTCGGGTTCTTGCTTCGAGGTAGGGATTTCCTACTCCATTTATACGTTTTAATCCTAAGTGTTGGTATTTTGGTATGTGGGGGTAGTTTGGTAATTCTGGGAGAAACCTTAGGGTTTTGGCTTAGATTAATTGGTATAATTAATTTAAGGAAAAAAATGTGGAATTGGGTTAAACTCATGAAATTGTGTCCAAGTATTGGCTTGGCAAGATGTAAGCCCATAGGGCATTTATTATGATGTTTTTACTTTATGATACACTGATGAATGAAATAAGATGCTTTATTTCCTTAAAATTCCGCATGTTAGTATTATGTATTATGGGTTTTTTTTTTGAGGGCGTTACAACTTGGTATCAGAGCGTACCGGGTTCGAATACTTTGGGTACGCGGGAAGTGATTAGAATCACAATGGGTTCGTCTCGTTTGATAGAGACTTAGTGTAATGTTATATGCTTATGTGATAACATGTTTATGTGACTATGTGGGTATGGAATGTAGTTTCTAGGATGTTGACTGGACCCTTGAGTCTCTGAAAGTCTTGTTGGAAAGGCACTTGATCAATGTTGTTTCCAATCGGAACTTTAGTGGCGCCTCGGGACTATCATTATCCAGGAATGAAATTCGTAGGTGCTTATGTGATTATGTGCTTACGTGGTGTGATTTATTATTGTCCAATGTATTAGGACGTGAGTGTTATAATTTTGGCACATTATATAGAGTGCTAACGTCTTTATTTCCTTTAATAGGATGTCAGGACGAGGACGAGGTCGTGGTAGGCGTGGTAGGCAGGCCAGGCAGGAAGTGCCTATACCGGAGGAAATTCCGGCAGTTCAGGAGGGTGTTGGCCAGGCCAATGTGGCCGAGCCAGTAGGACAGCAGTTTATGGGCGCTTTGGCCCAAGGGATAGCAGGGGCATTTCAGGCGTCAGTTGACATTCTGAGGGCTGCGAATCCAGCCCAGACCGTAGTTGCTGCAGATACTGGACCTTCTTTTCTGAAGAGGGAATTCTTCCGGTCTCACCCGGACGAATTTTTAGGTGATCCTAGCGAGCCGCTTAAGGCAGACGAATGGCTCGAACAGACAACGAAAACGTTTGAGATGCTAGGCATCGAAGACGAGGCACTGAAGGTGACCTTGGCATCTTTCCAGCTGAAGGGGGATGCGGGTCAGTGGTGGAAGTTCACCAAGGGTCGTATTGGGGGTACCTGGAAGGCTTTTGTTGATGCTTTTCAGGAGAAGTACTTGTCTCCAGCTGTTCAGGAGAAGTTGAGAGATCAGTTCCGCCATCTTGAGCAGAACAGTTTATCGGTGGCCGAGTTTGAGGCTGCATTCACTAGTTTGTCCAGGTTTGCACCTGAGTTGGTGGCGACTGAGGAACGCCGTTGCATTGAGTTTGAGAAGAAGTTGAGGCGTGGCCTCATGCTGAGAGTTGTTGGGTCTATGATTCGGGATTTTGGGCGTTTGGTCGATGCAGCAGCCCATACTGAGATTATGATGCAGGAAGAGGGGGAAAAACAGAAAGGCTCCAAGAGGAGTCAGGATGGCCAGAGTGATGGCAGGAGGCAGAGAGGTTTCACTCCTCAGCAGCCTCAGAGTAGTTTTTCTAGATCCACTTTTCCAGTGCCGAGTGCTAGTTCTGGGAAGGGCAGTCAGGGAGATATTACCTGTTTCAAGTGTGGCCAGCTGGGTCACAAGTCTCCAGTTTGTCCTCAGAGGGGAGGAGTTCAGAGAGCAGCATCTTCTTCGGCTCGATCTCAGAGCCAAAGTCAGGGCAGAGGCCCACTATCTTGTTTTCAGTGCGGTCAGCCGGGGCACCTGAAGAGGTTTTGCCCGCAGTTGAGTGGCACACCTGGTGCATCGGGTTTGAGGCAGACTCAGAGTAGTCAGCCAACTCAGTCCGTTCAGGCCTCGAGGGCCAATCAGGGGGCTTCATCGTCCCAGTCTGTGCAGCAATCTTATGCTCCGAGGGGTAAGCAGGTTGATCAGAGGTCATCTGGGCGTGTGTATGCTGTTACCGCGCAGGAACCTGTACCGGTTCCGTCGGTTGTGAGAGGTACCTTCTTGTTTTGCAATTCAGTTGCTAGTGTTTTGGTTGATACGGGTGCATCTCATTCCTTTGTGTCTGCTGCATTTGCATCTATTTTGGAGTTGGAGTTAGCACAGTTAGCATCTCCTATTTGTGTAGTGTCACCTCTTGGGGGTGAATTGATCTTGAAACAAGGTGTTAGGGGTTGTGATATAGAAGTCGATGATCATAGAATCCCTTTTTCTTTTGTGGTTATGCCCATGAAGGGCTTCGATGTTATTTTGGGTATGGACTGGTTATCGTCATACCGGGCATTTATTGATTGCTACCGTCAGAGGGTCACTTGTTGTACCGTTAGCGGAGAACGTTTTCATTTTCTGGGGGACCGGGTTGGTAGTGTGTTACCACCGGGGTATGATCCGCGGGGGCGGAGTGAGTTGAGTGGTCTACTTGCTAGCCTTGAGAGTAGTGAGTGTGATGAGACTCAGACTGTGTTGCCGAGAGTGGTATGTGAGTACTCGGACGTGTTTCCCGAGGATCTTGTTAGTTTGCCACCTCATCGAGAGATTGAGTTCTCTATTGATCTAGTGCCCGGCACAGCGCCGATTTCTATGGCACCTTACCATTTTGCCCCAGCCGAGTTAGTTGAGTTGAAAGTTCAGCTCCAGGAGTTGCTAGATAAGGGCTATATTCGTCCTAGTGTTTCGCCATGGGGAGCACCGGCCCTCTTTGCTAAGAAGAAAGGTGGTGCGTTGAGACTGTGTATCGATTATCGGAAATTGAATCGGGCTACGGTTAAGAATAAGTACCCTATGCCTCGTATAGATGATCTGTTTGACCAGTTGAAGGGTTCCCGTTGTTTCTCTAAAATAGACTTGAGATCGGGTTACCACCAGTTGAGAGTCAGGGAGGAGGATATTCCGAAGACGGCATTCCGTACGCGGTATGGCCACTATGAGTTCCTGGTGATGCCGTTTGGGCTCACCAATGCACCGGCAGTGTTTATGGATTTGATGAACCGGATCTTCCGGGAATTCTTAGATCGTTTTGTGGTCGTCTTCGTGGACGACATTCTAATTTACTCACCTTCAGAGGAGGAGCACAAGGAACACTTGAGAGTGGTGCTTGAGTTACTTAGAGCCCATAAGCTTTATGCTAAGTTTGGGAAGTGTGAGTTCTGGCTAAAAGAGGTAAATTTCTTAGGCCATGTAGTTTCTGGGGAAGGGGTGTCTGTTGATACGTCCAAGACAGAGGCAATGCAAGATTGGACACAGCCTAAGAGTGTGTTTGAGATCCGCAGTTTTCTGGGATTAGTTGGGTATTACCGTCGGTTTGTGAAAGATTTCTCCAGGTTAGCTTCACCTTTGACTAGACTGACTCGGAAGGGAGTCAATTTTGTTTGGAGTGAGACTTGTGAAAAGTCGTTTCAGGAGCTGAAGGTTAGATTGACCACCGCTCCGGTCTTGATTATTCCGGAGAGAGGGTTGGGTTATGCAGTCTATTGTGACGCCTCACGAGAGGGTCTGGGTTGTGTGTTGATGCAAGAGGGGAAAGTGGTTGCCTATGGCTCACGTCAGTTGAAAATTCATAAGAAGAATTACCCTACGCATGATTTAGAATTAGCAGCTGTGATTTTTGCCTTGAAGATTTGGAGGCATTATCTGTATGGTGAGAAATTTGAGGTATTCTCCGATCATAAGAGTCTGAAATATCTGTTTACACAGAAAGACTTGAATTTGAGGCAGAGGAGGTGGATGGAATTTATTGAGGATTATGACTTCGAGTTGCACTATCATCCGGGGAAGGCCAATGTTGTGGCCGATGCCCTTAGCAGGAAATCTGTTGGTGACATAGCTAGTATAGCCATCCGAGAGTGGGAGATGTTGGGTGCACTTGGGGAGTTTGATTTGCTTTTGGGTGAATCCGTTGAGGCTGCGGCCTTGTTTTCTGTTGTTGCACAGCCTACACTTGTGACTCGAGTGTTAGAGGCTCAGAGGGGTGATCTTGAGGTAGAATCGCTCCGAGAAAAGATTTCCAGTGGGAAGGTTGAGAAGGGTTTGACGGTGTATCCCGACCTGAGTGTGAGATACCGAGACCGTTTGTTTGTGCCGGAGTCTTGCCGAGAGGAGGTACTTCGAGAGTTTCATCATTCGCGCCTTGCGGTGCATCCGGGAGGCACTAAAATGTATCGGGATTTGGGTCGCCAATTTTGGTGGCGAGGTATGAAGAGAGATGTGGCAGCTTTCGTGTCTAAGTGCCTTACTTGCCAGCAAGTGAAGGCCGAGCATCAGAGGCCTGCGGGTTTGTTGCAACCCTTGCCTATTGCCGAGTGGAAGTGGGAACATGTCACTATGGACTTCGTTGTGGGTCTTCCGAGAACTCAGCGGGGTAGTGATGCTATTTGGGTGGTTGTAGACCGGTTGACTAAGTCGGCGCACTACATTCCTATGCGCGTTAGAGATTCAGTAGATCATCTTGCCGATTTGTACATTCGGGACATAGTGAGGTTGCACGGGGTCCCAGTGACGATCGTCTCAGATAGAGATCCTCGTTTCACTGCCAGGTTATGGCAGAGTTTGCAGAGTGCTTTAGGCACCAAGTTGACATTTAGCACGGCTTATCATCCTCAGACTGACGGGCAGTCCGAGCGTACTATTCAGATCCTTGAGGATATGCTTCGGGGTTGTGTTCTCGACTTTAGTGGGTCGTGGGAGAGGCACTTGCCTTTAGTAGAGTTTGCCTACAACAACAGTTTTCAGTCTAGTATCGGTATGGCACCGTTTGAGGCCTTGTATGGCCGACCGTGTAGGTCTCCAGTCTGTTGGGCCGAGGTGGGTGATGCACCTTTGTTGGGTCCGGAGTTAGTGAGGGAAACGACAGAGAAGGTTGAGCTTATCCGTAGGAGGCTTGTTACAGCCCAGAGTCGTCAGAAATCTTATGCCGACCGTAGGAGGAGACCTTTGATGTTTGAGGTAGGTGATCATGTCTTTCTGAAGATATCACCTAGGCGAGGTTTGATGAGGTTTGGGAAGAGCGGGAAGTTGTCCCCTCGATTTATTGGCCCTTTTGAGATCCTTGAGAGGATTGGCGAGGCTGCTTATCGTTTAGCTTTGCCACCGCAGTTATCCGGAGTTCATGATGTGTTTCATGTGAGTATGCTTCGGAGGTATGAGCCAGATCTGTCACATGTGTTGGATTGGACTGATTTAGTAATTGATGAGGATGTCTCTTATGAGGAGAGACCAATTCGGGTCTTGGATAGGCGGGATCAAGTTTTGCGAGGCAAAACCATCCCTTTGGTGAAAGTTTTATGGAAGCATCACGGAGTGGAGGAAGCCACTTGGGAACGTGAATTGGAAGTTCGTGAGAAATATCCGGACTTGTTTGTGGATTTGTAATCTTGTATTTAGATTTTATAGTATTGTTGAACTTGAGAATTTTATATATGTCTTGAGTTGGAAAACATTGAGAATGTTTTGGATTTAATGTTAGCATTTTGAACTTGCCTTTTTGGAAGTGGAATATAACATTTATACATGGAATGTGTTGTTTATATCATGAGATTGAATATGATATGGAAATTGTTAACATTGAAAGGAATAATGCATAATAATGATGCAGGTTGAAATATATGTTAATTTATACATATTATGAGATGCCTCTTGATAAGAGATGAAGTGACCGGGATTGAGTCAAGTTATTGTTTATTGTTTATAATATCTTTGGGAATTGAGAAATCTTGTTTTTGAAAACTTATGCTTAATTTCGGGGACGAAATTCTTTTAAGGGGGGGAGGTTATAGCGACCCCGGCCTTTTCCCATTTGATTATTGTATCTGGACTTATGTTCCGTGGATTCCGTTGTCATATTATTGTTGTTGTCATCCTTTAACGTCATTGTTTGAGTCTTAGGGTGTGTTAGACTTGTTTCGAGTGGGTGGTTTGAGTCTGGGATCAAACCCCAGATTTTTGAAGTTTCGGCTGTTCTCGAGCGGACCTTCTTGCGCTCGAGCGGATATTGCACACTTCCAGTATTTGTGAACCCTGCAAAACTTCTGCAGGTGTGATATCTACGCTCGAGCGGGATTTCTGAGCTCGAGCGGGTTGAGCTCGAGCGGTATTTTTGAAGCTCGAGCGGGTAGTGTGTTCTTCGCGTGGGTTCTGGAATGGGAGAATCTACGCTCGAGCGGTTAACATTGCGCTCGAGCGGACATTGTTTTTTTGTTCTTTACGCTCGAGCGGTGTTTTGTGAGCTCGAGCGGGACTGTCAAGCTTAAATACGCAGCAGCGTGTTTTAAAACAGTTTTTCAGCCTCTTTCAGTTTATAAAACCCTAGGTTACGAGTTTTCTCTCTCCCAACTTATCTTCTCTCCTAGGTTTCATCTATTTAGAGTGAGTATCTAACCTAGTTCCTTCATTAAAAAGGTAGAGTGGGTCGAGGGCTTTCATTTGATCTGAACGGTTGTTGATTTGGAGCAATTTGGAGTTTGGGCTATCATCTCCGTCTTCTTCTTCTTTTCGGGTTCTTGCTTCGAGGTAGGGATTTCCTACTCCATTTATACGTTTTAATCCTAAGTGTTGGTATTTTGGTATGTGGGGGTAGTTTGGTAATTCTGGGAGAAACCTTAGGGTTTTGGCTTAGATTAATTGGTATAATTAATTTAAGGAAAAAAATGTGGAATTGGGTTAAACTCATGAAATTGTGTCCAAGTATTGGCTTGGCAAGATGTAAGCCCATAGGGCATTTATTATGATGTTTTTACTTTATGATACACTGATGAATGAAATAAGATGCTTTATTTCCTTAAAATTCCGCATGTTAGTATTATGTATTATGGGTTTTTTTTTTGAGGGCGTTACAGAGCATGACATAAATAATATTACATAATTCTTTAATATGACTAAAAGTTTTAGAGGCTTTTTGCGATGAGACAAAGTTGGGCATTATTTTTGTTATAAAAAAGGATAATAAAAAATTATGGGTGTAAAATAGTAAAAAATTATTAAAAAATAATTAAAAAAATGCTCAAAATAATAAAGTCTGACCGCCAAACAAATCTAAATTCACCCACCAACTTACACGGGTTATTCAATTCGAATCCACTAAGTAAGGGAATGGATGCAGATTAATCTTTTTTCAATCCATCTAAGTTCAAATTCATGACAAATGAGATGTACTCCGATCTAACCCAATCTGTTTACACCTTTAATTAGACGGGACTAATATTCTTCTCTCCAAGTTGGTTATTTAAAGTTATATTACATATAAAAATGGAGGTCTCGTTTGGTAACATATTTTAGTTAAAAAGTCAAAAAATTACTATAAATTATTATATCATTTTTTTTACTTTTTAATATATTTTTTGTATAAAAAATTAAAAAATTACTAAAATAACTTATTCCCAAACGAAACTTGATTATTTGCAATAGGCACCAAAATTTAAAGGGATAGAACTGTCAATTAGTTTTACATTATTTATAATTATTACTCTCTCCGTCTCAAAATATTAGTCTCTTATTTCATTTTTTATTGTCTCAAAATATTATTTCCATTTCAAAAATCAAGTACAAAAATAATATAAATTTTCCATTTTGCCCTTCTTTTAAATTCATTAATAACATAAAAAGTACAATTATAACATTGATATTTTTCAAAAAAATGTACTATCAAAGGATAATTTTGAAAAATTAATTTTTTTTAAAATACAATAATTGTATTATCAAAAAAATTAAATTCTCAAAAAAAATTATTATTTTAGAACGGAAGGAGTATCTGAATTTCATAGTCTTGTTTGGGAAGATGGGTTGGGGCTAAAATAGCCATATAAAACAAAATAGGCTATTTTAACCTAATAAGACAAAACATCACATTTAATCCATAATCATTATATTTTTCTCTTACAAAAAATCTAAAAAAACTAAAAAAATTAAAAAACTCTTCTCAAACGAGATTTTTTAATCTCAGATTAAAAAATTTAAAAATTAAAAATCAATCCACTTCCCAAATCAATCTAGTTTTGTGTACAGGAAAGCGAATCAAGCAGCCTTTTTTGACTAATGAAGCATTTTTTTTAACTTTTTGACATTTTCTACTGGCCCAATTTATTAGAAAATATTTGGAAGCTTTAGAAGGGCAGTAGTGATCCAGACCCCCACTTGGGGTGACCCCAGTGAATCCGGATCCTCTGCGGCGTTCTCCTACGGCCGTTCCTGCCGTGCCCCAAAACGACGTCGTTTTGGGGCAAGTTTTCAAAAATAAAAAATAAAAAATAAAAAAACATTGAAGGCAAGAACCAGAACCAGAACCAGAACCAGAGAAGAAAGAGGGAAAGAAGAAAGAAGAGAAGGTAGAGGAAGAAAGAAGGCAAGAAGTGATAACTTAGTTTTTACTTGAGATTCACATTCTGGAGGAAATCGGGAAGCTTACGGCTGTAGTGGATCTGAACGCCACCGCCACAGCCACCATTGAATCGACCATCGCCTCCTTCATCCATAACGGCGTCTCTCATCTCTACCCTACTCTGATTTGACCTAGATTTATATATATATAGAAGAGGAGAGAGAGAGAGTTAAAAATTGAGTTTTTAATTTATTTGATTTGAAGAAAATGGTTGAGAGTGAGGAATCAAAGTAGAGATGATCAAATCTAATAAATGACTGTTTCAATCATTTTCTTTTTCTCTTTTTTTTTTTTGGTTTGTAAAGTCTATAATATAATAAGTGGTTGTGATTCTGACGAAAAGTAAGGAAAGTGCCATCCAACTATTGTAGTGTGAAATGTCAAGTTGTTTGTATTGAACAGACATGTCGGCGGCAAAGAAAAGAGGAGAAAATATCGAAATAGTTGCTGGCCATGGGGATTGAGAGAGAGAGAGAGAGAGAGAGAGAGAGAGAGAGAGAAAGGGGGCTCGTGGCTATGGGGGTGGCGATGGTGGGTTATGGCGGCGATGGAGGGGAGATGGTGGCACCGTGGGTGAAAGGATGGGATGCCTTCTTTTCTTCCTCTGCCTTCTCTTCTTTCTTCTTCTCCACTCTCTTCTCTGGTTCTGGTTCTATTCTTGCCTTCAATTTTTTTTTTTTTTTTTTTTGATAACTTGCCCCAAAACGACGTCATTTTGAGGCATCGCAAGAACAGCCGCAGGAGAACGCGACAGAGGATCTGGATACTGAACCCAGCACCACCCCTCTCCCTTCATACACATGGAGGGCAGTAAGAGGTGGACTCACTCTTTTTCCTTAGAAGGGAAGTTTTAATAGTTCTATATGTATGAGTTTCATTTGATGTGATATTTTAGAGTGTTTTGGAAAGTTAGGGGTTGTTTGGGATGACCTAAATAAGTGCACTTTTTGTCTTTTTACGAAAAGATGTGCAGAAAAGTAGAGAGGTAATGTGATGGAAAAAAGATAAAAAGATGGATTATTTTTGAGTTGCCAAACTTGGCCTTAGTAAAAAATTAATTTTTTGATTTTTTTTAATTTTGTTGGTAATTTTTTTGGCAAAAAAATTGATTTTTTTATGACTTTTTTGTGACTTTTTTAAAAAAACTTAATAAAAAATTAAAAAATTAGTTTTTTACCGAGTTGTCAAATTACTCCTTTAATCATGTGTTTTTTAACTCAATTAAAACTCGAGAGAAATTACTATTGCAATTTATTACCTCTGCTTATCCATGATATCTGTCAGGTTATCCGTTTTTGCATTCTGCTGTAATGTTTATGTCATTTTGATTTTGAACAGAACAGAATGTCATTCTGATTTTGATCAGCAGATCAAAGTAATATTTGGATTTGGATTTGATGATTGTGATGACAAGAACTTCCATGGATTGTGTAGACGATGATTATAGGTATACATATATATCCTTCAAAGGATATTTACTGTATAAAATTACTGTATTTATTTTATAATTAAAGAAAAAAATTATTATAATTTTATATATTTTTGAGTTATAATTAAAAAAATTATAATAAAATAATATATGAGATATAATCAAAGATCTTATGAGTTATAAATAAAGTAAGGTCATAACTAAAAAAAAAATAGTTAAATGTGCATATAGTAGAGAGGTGTATAGTAGAATTTCTCATATAAATATATATAGAGGTAGGCTTCTTTCTAGTCTGAGATGGGATTGAAGCTTGTTGTTGGACTCATAAAGGCCCACTATGGGTCCTGTTTCAATAATTCAAACCATTTAATATATAAAACTCGTTAAGTACTTTATTTCTGAAAAATATCACGTTAATCAGATATCGATAGTCACTTTATCAAAACATATTTTTATCAATGGTAATATAATTTAAAAAAAAAAATATTGACAAAAATTTGATCTAAAGCTATCGATATCCTGTCAACGTGATTTTTTGTAAGAATGAAATACTCGATGAATTATACACATTAAATGATTTGAATGATCGAAACATGATCCGTGATAAGCCCCAATATGATCTAGTATGGACTGGATAGAATCTGATTTCATATATATATATATATATTTGAGAATAGGGGATAAGTAGTTGGTTGGCTAAGAATTCTATCATCTTATTCCTTCCTCCTATTGTATGAGTGTAACAAAGATGTTTCATTATATCATTTAACTGTATGTATAAAAGTTTTAATTAATTAAATTAGATTCAATTAGTATTTGTGATTATATATTAAAATATTTTTGCACATAAATTAATATTGAATTTGATATAATTTATCTTCAATTAGGAGTTGTTTTGGGAATAGGCTATTTTAATAATTTTTTTTGACTTTTTTTAGCTAAAATAGGAGTTAAAATAAATTAGCATGCTTGGAATTTTTTTAACTTTTTACGAAAAAATATACAAAAAATAGAGAGAAAAGAAAGTTTTTAACTTATTTTATATAATTCTTTGATTTTTTTAAATATGTTTAATAACTTTTTCACTATTATATGATGGACTTATAGGGACAATTGGAGTGAGAATCATTTGTCACTGGGTTGTTTCACCCCTCTCTCTCTCTCTTCTTGGATGGGGATGGGAACATAATCTAAGCAATTGTAAGCATTGGACAATTGTTGGTCTTGAATCTACAAGAAATATATTTCTTGAATGAAATGATAGTCAAGGAATGTAGAATTAACAATGAGAAATTGATTAGTGGGGCTCAATTTAATCAATCAACCTAAAATCACTAAAAAAAGAATGCTAAAGGCCTTAAAAGTTCCACCTTTGAAAGAAGCTTCTCTTGCAAGACCTTAAAAAGCAAAACCAAACATTATGCTCCCAAAAAGTAATCTTCCACTTCTGGGGCATATATTATGCAATAAATTTTTTTGTCACTATTCTCTCACTTATTTTTTAAAAATTACTTTTGGCACCAAGTAGTGGAAAATGCCTCAACATGAACACAATCGACATTAGTTATCTTGATGGTGTAGGGTGATTATTGGTTAGGATTAGATAGCCCAAATCAAATCCCATTTAGTTGTTAAAAAATTAAATAAGTTCTTTCTTTACATTGTCTTGTCCCTTGATAACCCCTAACTTACTAGATAACAAGATATGGTGACGACTAATGCAAGATTTAACGTATCATGTTGATTGATTCTTTGATTTGCAATTTCTATTTATTTGTTTTCTTTTGTTTGTTTTTTTTACTAATCATGTGAACATTTCTTTGTAATGCAAAAAATCGAAAAAGTTGTCTGTCAATGTCGTTTTCTAGTACAAGGAAAAATGATTTATTGGATGAATTTCATCAAATTTTCTCAACTTTCATATGAATTTTCACAATAAGAATATGTATTTTTATATAATACATCATATACAGAAAATAAAGAGATCATTATTATTTGGGTAATGATACATCCCACTAAAAGTGATGCTCTAAAGCACCACTAATGAGTTGGCAAGCATTTAAAAAAAAAAAAAAAAACAAGACATAAGCAGTGGGCCCCGTCCATTGCCACATCACTAGTGGTGCTTTTAGAGCACCACTTTTAGTGGTCTCAAGCATTATTGTTATTATTTTTTGAATATGCCAAGTCATATATACACATAAATAAATGACCCTAAGCTCTCCCCCCCCCCCCCCAACAAGATATGGCGACGTCTAATGCAAGATTTAAGCATGCTATAACGTATCATGTTGATTGGTTCTTTGATTTGCGATTTCTATTTATTTGTTTTCTTTGTTTGTTTTTTTTACTAATCATGTGAACATTTCTTTGTAATGCAAAAAATCGAAAAAGTTGTCTGTCAATGTCATTTTCTAGTACAAGAAAAATGATTTATTGGATGAATTTCATCAAATTTTCTCAACTTTCATATGAATTTTCACAATAAGAATATGTATTTTTGTATAATACGTCATATACAGAAAATAAAGAGAACATTATTATGTGGGTAATGATACATCCCACTAAAAGTGGTGCTCTAAAGCACCACTAATGAGTTGGCAAGCACTTAAAAAAAAAAAAAAGACATAAGCAGTGGGCTCCGTCCATTGCCACATCACTAGTGGTACTTTTAGAGCACCACTTTTAGTAGTCTCAAGCATTATTGTTATTATTTTTTGAATATGCCAAGTCATATATACACATAAATAAATGACCCTAAGCTCCCCCCCCCCAAACAAGATATGGCGACGTCTAATGCAAGATTTAAGCATGCTATAACGTATCATGTTGATTGGTTCTTTGATTTGCAATTTCTATTTATTTGTTTTCTTTTGTTTGTTTTTTTTACTAATCACGTGAACATTTCTTTGTAATGCAAAAAATCGAAAAAGTTGTCTGTCAATGTCATTTTCTAGTACAAGAAAAATGATTTATTGGATGAATTTCATCAAATTTTCTCAACTTTCATATGAATGTTCACAATAAGAATATATATTTTTGTATAATACATCATATACAGAAAATAAAGAGATCATTATTATTTGGGTAATGATACATCCCACTAAAAGTGGTGCTTTAGAGCACCACTAATGAGTTGGCAAGCACTTAAAAAAAAATAAAAAAATAAAAAAAGACATAAGCAGTGGGCCCCGTCCATTGCCACATCACTAGTGGTACTTTTAGAGCATCACTTTTAGTGGTCTCAAGCATTATTGTTACAACAATGATTCATCCCACTAAAAACACCACCACTAATAGCACTAATGCATTAAAAAAGTAACAAAAAAAAAAATAAAATACAACTCCAAGACCAAAACATCACATAATTACTGGTGGGACCCACTGCCACCTAATTAGTGGGAGCACTAATTAGTGCTCCCACTCATTTTCCTTATTGTTATTATTTTTTGAATATGCCAAGTCATATATACACATAAATAAATGACCCTAAACTTACACCCCCCCCCCCCCCCCCCAAAAAAAAACCAAGATATGGTGACGTCTAATACAAGATTTAAGCATGCTATAACGTATCATGTTGATTGGTTCTTTGATTTGCAATTGCAATTTATTTGTTTTCTTTTGTTTGTTTTTTTACTAATCATGTGAACATTTTGCCTTGCTGGTTAATTCTTGTATAGTTTATAGGTACATCACCATCTTCAGTTTCTATTGACAAAGTTGGGATAGGCTTCATTGTCATTAAAAATACTCACCTGCTCTCCTGGATTGGCATGACTTGTCATTACAATTACCTTAATTTTATCATTAAAAATTAGTGTTAGTGTAAAACAATAAATAATGAAAGTAAATTTGAATGGAAATTTTTTATCATTCCTGATTTTTATATGATTGTGGTTTTACAGTAAATATTTTAGCTCGCTAGAGAATGTTAGACTAGTGTTCAAGTTGGTTTTATGATTGGATTTTATAATAAATTGTGCTAATTTTTTTTTTTATTATCTAGAATAGAAATTTAGAGCCCATGCCTTGAACATGTTCTCACTCATAAAACTAGAGACATGGGTCATTCTAGTACAAGAAAAATGATTTATTGAATGAATTTCATCAAATTTTCTCAACTTTCATATGAATTTTCACAATAAGAATATGTATTTTTGTATAATACATCATATACAGAAAATAAAGAGATCATTATTATTTTTTGAATATGCCAAGTCATATATACACATAATATATATTTTGAATTTATGCAAAAAAACAAAACAAAAAAACCAAGAAAGAAAAATGACAATTTATTTAGTGGTACATAGATGGAGAGTTTAAAGGTTAATTTAAGTTTTATCACTTAAATTATTGTCCTTTTTTTCTATTTCATCTCCAAAGTATTATCAATTTTATTTATTTAGTCTATAATTTTTTAGTTTTTGTCAATTGGAGACAGTTAAGCCCAATCAACAATAATAGAAACATAAACACATAGGCAAAAAAAATAATTTTACAATTGGACAACATAAACATACAACCAATCACCCATCTTCTTACTTGCACACTATTATTAGGCAACTTATACCCTACAAGCATACATCCATCTTGCAAATCAAAAAATTAGACATGTATATTTTTCAAATTCGATAATTTGACAATCAATTAGAATATATAAGGCGAGTCTCTCTCTCTCTTTGATATCTTCCCTAATCATCAATTAATTATCTTATTTACACACCATCGGATCCTAAAAATAAATCTAAAAAGTGGACTTATATATAATTAAATATATATGCATCCATCTTGCTTATTATCTCTTATTTCAAAATAGTAATGGTAAGAAATCAGAGTTTAGTTGTGTTGTTTAAAATTTCAAAATTTTAAATGATTTTTAACGCATCAAATTAAAGCTTGAACGGTTATTAATTTGAGGAAACATGCAAATGTGTTTACACAATTTTGTAGTGTGTGAAAATTGTACTTCATTGTGATTGTTCTATTGTAATATGAAAAGTGAGATTACTCCTCCCCCCGCAACCCCCCCCCCCCCCCCCCCCCCTCCCCCCACACACACACACACACAAAAACTCTTGGTCTTTAGTGGTTTTCTTTCAAATTTGTGTTAATTTTTAATTTTTTTTTAATTTTAGTTTTCAAGTCAGTTTAGTGTAGAAAGATTTAAAAATTCAATTTTTTTTTATAAAGACAAAATATAAATAGATAACAAAAAAAAAACAAAGGCAGTTTTTTTAGTACACTTGTTTTCAACTTTTTTAATTTTAATTTTGAAAATTTGAATTTTTTAAAAACTTTTGTGATCCGCCTAATCCAATAAAACTTGTAATTTTTTTAAAAATAATAATTAAAACAAGAAAAGATTAACAAAAAGATGGCTAAAAAAATCTAGGGTAAATTATAAATACACCCTTTGAGATTTGTACAGATTGCCTCCTGTGACTTGAAAAATTACAAATGCCCCCTTAGGAGAATTTTTTATTTAACATAATTAACTAGAAAAATGAAATTCATAATTATTTTCTTATACAATAATAAAATTACTTAAATTATTAATTGAAATATATTTCTAACATTATTAAAAATTATTAATTGATTTGATAATTTATTAATAAAAATGATGATTTGTTATGAAATTAGAAATCTTAAGGGGTGGAATGTAATTTCTAAAATTATATGAAATGATTCGTATTTTAATTAAATCTCAATAGGTGTATTTGTAATTTATCTAAAAATGTATCCGAGCCACACCCTTAATAAAGTACTAGCATATCATCCGTGCTATGTACGGGATAAAATAATATATTATTTATTAAAAATAAAATAATTATATTTAATTTTTTTAATATTTTGTTTCGCGTAAATAAAATTTTATATATAAGCTTAGACTTTTTGTTTTAAATGTTCCTTTATTATAACATATATTATAAATAGATTAAAATTACTGTATTGACAATTAATAATTAAAATTATGCTTTGTTATAAAAAATGATATAGTTCTAATATTTTACTATTTTAGAATAAAAATATATGAATTTAAAAAAATTGTCATATTGGTTTTTAAAAGGGAAATAATTAAAGAAATTTTAAAACTTAATGAGGAAGAAATAATCATCGTAGCATGTAAAATTGCTAAAATCACAGTTAAACCAGCAAATCATTCAAACCAAAAATGGTTTAGCTTAATCAGTTAGATTAAAAGAACAACCGGCTTACACAAAAATTAATTACTTAAAAATTTTAAATTTTATTTTATTAAAATTCAAACTGTCACAAATTATGGAAAGCAATCTATTAATTTAAATTTAAAATTAACACAATATAAATTTAAAATTATAATAATCTATCCCATAATTTATAAGTTTTAAATACAAATTTAAAATTATCATAATTATTTCATAATTTTTGTATTAAGAAGCAGTAAGAGTGACATTGAGATTATCAATATATCTATATACTTTTAAGGAGAGATATTATGAGAGTTTCAAAATCTCATACAAAATTATTTTTAAAATAAAAAACCTTTATGTGAGATTGTCAAATAAAAGTTAAATGGAAACTAACCAATCGAGATTTTCTTAATTTTTTTAAATTAAAAAAATCAAAAAAATTAGTATGAAATATTGATTATAAGTTTTCTCACTAAAAATTTCTTTTTAGCTTATATAAATGGGAGTATAAGTTTAACTTTACGTAAATGAAACAATTCACTTTTTCTTTCTTTTTTCGATATGGGATTGTAAAATAAAAGGTAAATGAAAGTTAGCCAATGAGAATTTTCTTAATGATTTAAAATTAAGAAAATTTAATAATTTTAGAATTAGGATTTGGAACTCTTAGAAGGTTTCTCTCTAAAAACTTACTTTTCCTTATATAATATACAGATAGTGAAACAAACTTTACTTTTTCATTTTCTCTTGATGTGTGATTATAAAATAAATCATAAATTAATTAGAGTTTTATTTTTATATGATTAAATGGAAGTTATTCAATGAAAATATTTTTAATTGTTTAAAATTAATAAAATCAGAATGAGAAATCGTAATTAAACCGGCGAATCAATCAAACCGAAAATTGTTTAGCCTAATCGGTTAGGTCAAATAACCAATCAACTAATACAAAAATTGATTAATTAAAACTTTTAAATGTTATTTTAATTTTAAAATTTAAATTGTCTTGAATTAAAATATACACAATATTACACTATTAAAATTCACTTTATATAAGTGAAACGACGCACTTTTTTCTTCTTTTTTTTCGATGTGGGATTATGAAATAAAAATTAACAATTATTTAGACAAAAAATTTATTTCTAATCAAGCATTAGTCTATCATTCTTTAATCAAATCAATCTTTAATTTATTTTGAATCAAATACATCTAATAAATATATTTTAATATAACTGCTAAAATCGATTAGGTCAAAATTAATTAATTAAATTTTTTAAATTTAAACTATATTGAATTGAAATATAAACAACATTACAATATTAAATAGAATGGAAATATAACATTCACTTTATATGAGTAAAATAACTTATTTTTTTCCTTTTTCTCCCAATGTGAGATTATTAAATAAAAGTTAACTAATGAAATTTTTTTTAATCGTTTAAAATTAAAAAAAATCAAAAAATTGGTATAAAATATTAAAACTCTCACAAGACTACTCATTAAAAACTCTACTTTCCTTCTATAATATATAAATACAGATCATATTCATACAAACTCAAAAGCACCTAATTCAAAACTTGCCTTCCAAAAACTCAAAACCCAGATTTCAAAACCAAACAACCCCACCCCCTTTAACTCCAAAAGATTACACCATTAAAGATCCCCCCATTTCTATAAAATGTGGATGGAGTGAGGCCGGGTGATCACATAATGGAGCATGCATTAGGATTTTCATCACTGAAAAGAGTGGTGAGATGATCAGTGGGGGCGTTAGGGTTGGGGAGGGCTTGGACCACGTTCCTAACATAGCCAGAGGGTGCCTTCTTGTCATAAGCTTGAGGGGCGTAAGGGTATGACACCAAATTGTAGGGAACGTATGGCCAAAACTCTGCTTTCTTTCCTGTGCTCTTCACTTTGTTTAACACCTTGTTTGGCTCCACATACCCGCTTACTGTTACCCTGCTCTGCTTCCTGTTCACATCTACTGATTTCACTCCTATATCCAAAAGACAATGGGGTTAGTGAAAGAAATGGGTCTATGAGATGATATATTGTGATTGTGTGTGACATGTGCCATGTAGCACCCTATGAACACTGACTAAATTTTTGAGAAAAGTTAGGATTTGTGAAATTTTTTTCACAAAAATGATCATGAAAAATTTATGATCCTTGGATTACCTTGATTAGTGTGTGATGTTTTATTCTAAGTGTAATTCAAGGGTCACAAAACTTTCATGATTATTTTCATAAAAGGTTTTTCATGATACCTAACATTGCTGTAAATTTTTCAACCAAAAAAAAATTAGAAAGTTAAAAAGACATTCTCATTTTATCTCTCTATCCTCGCCATCCAATCATAAATAGTATATACATACACACTAAATAAACCACGCAACTCTGTTTGATATAAGCTGGTTAACTTTTTTTTCATCTCCAAATTACTTATGTAGGACCCGTTGTTTGGAGAGTTAGAGGAGAAATTGAGATTGGTAGTAAAGTGAGACTTATTAACATTGTGTTTATTTTGAGAGATGGGAAGAGAATTGATGATGAGCTTTGGATTATGAATTCTCTTGGGGAGGGAATTTGGATGGGCCTCCAAGACTTGGTATTAGAAAAATAGTCCGCCGGACTAGAAATTTTTATTTTATTTTATTTTTTACATCTTGGGCTTTTTTTTTTTTTTTTTTTTTAAATTTTTTGTTAAATAAAAATCATTATTTTATTTGTTTTATTTTTTTCTAAAATTTTTTTTATTTTTTAAAAATTTTTTACATGTTGGACATTTTTTTAAAAATATTAATGTTTAACGTTTTTCTTTTTATTTTATTTTATTTTATTATTTTATATTTATTTTATATAAAAATAATTTAATAATCCCTACACTAACAACTATCATCAAAATAAATACAATTTTACTTAATCTTCTCATTATTAATCCTCTCACTATAAATCCTCTTCCTTTTACCTTTCAAAACAAAGGGACGTTACAACTTTCATTTTATAACTATTCCAAATTTTGATTTTGAATTTTAATTTTTTAAACATCCAACCAGTCGGTTTTTATACCGCATTATGTGAACACCGTCCCCTATGTCTATCTCAAAACACTTCGTTGGATGGTAAAGTAAGATGAGAAAGAAGATAGATAATTATGATTTTTCATCTCAGTTAAAAAAAATAAAAATTTGATGTCTAACTGTCATAGTTGGATGTGTGAAAAGAAAATGAGAAAATAATATGTGAGTTTTTTTCTTTGTATTTTAAAAATAAGATAAATTATAAATATATCTCTTGATATTTATTTAAAATACAAATCGCTTTTTGTGATTTTAAAAATTACATTTCACCTATTGAAATTTTCAATTTCAAAACAAATAATCTACTTTATTAATAAATTATTAAATCAATTAACAGTTTTTAATGATGTCAAAAATTTATTTTAATTAATAATTCAAATAATTTTATTTGTGTAGAAGAACAGTTAAAATTTTTATTTTTTAATTAATTATGTTAAATAAATTTTTTAAAGAGAAGGTATTTTTAATTTTTCAAAGTACATGATGCAATCCGTATTCTAAACAAACCTCATGAGGATGTACTCGTAATTTACCTTTTAAAACACAATCTTGGTATTATAAATAATTTACAATCAATTTACTTATTTCTTACCAAATCCTACCATTTTTTATAAGAAATAAAATAGATTTAGACCTCATTTGACATCCAACCATTTTAATTTAAAAGTCAAAAAATTATTAAAAAAATTAAAAAATCTATCATTTTATCCTATAAACCTATTTACAATTTGAAATCATGTGTCTATAAAAGCCTACAATCCTATCATTTTAGCCTAAAAATCTAATAGTACTGAAGATTTATTTATTTATTTTTAAGTTAAAATATTATTCCCAAACAGACTAATTTTTTACCTCATATTTAACTAAAAAATTAAAAAATTATTAAAGAAATATCTTTCTATCAATCTCTCATCATTTTTTTTTTATTTTTTTTATTATTTATTTATTTATTTATTTTTTTTACAATTGCTCACCCAATTTATAAATTAAACATGAGAAAAGAGTTATGTTTCTTGTTATTTCTCACAAAAGGGTTTGGTTATGGTGTGCAACTTACACCTTACACCTTACACCTTACACCTTACACTTATACTTACACCTTTTGTGAAAAATTAAACCTTACACTTACACATTTTTTGAGGTTGCACACCATATGCAACCCACTTACACCTTACACCTTACACTTACACCTTACATTTATACTTACACCTTACACTTACACTTTTTATGTAAGTGGCACATGGTGTACAATTGCACACTTAAGAAAACTCCCTCACAAAATCACCAAATTCAAATAGAGTGTTAGTTCCAACTACTTCAAATAACTATCATAATTATAAAAATAATTTTTTTAAAATACACATTTGGCGATTAGGTTAATAGTAAGAAAAAATCATTATAAATTATTATATTACTCTCTCAATTTATATTTTATTATAAAAAATTAAAAAATCAAGTAAAATAGCCCATTCCTAAACCACCTTGAGTATTATTTTAAATTTTTTCTCAGAATACTTGTGTGTGGGCACGTATTGCATGTTTGTTAAACGAAGGACAAATTAAAAATACACCCCTCAACCCTCCTTAAAATACAAATTATCTCATGTAATTTAAAAAATGACAAATATCTCTTATCAAAATTTTTTATTTAACAAAATTAATTAAAAAATAAAATTTATAACTGTTCTCTTATATAATAATAAAATTATTTAAAGTATTATTTAAAATATATTTATAACATTATTAAAAATTATTAATTGAGTTGATGATTTATTAATAAAAAGGCGATTTGTGATGAAATTAAAAATATCAAGGATGAAATATAATTTCTAGAATTGTAGAAGGCTCAGGAGATGTATTTATAATTGGGTTTGACTTCTCTCAAGTTAATGAGTGTTTGGGTTTGGTAGACCTATTTTGGAATCAATTTTGATGATTCGAACCGTTTACTTTTTTAAACTCATTGAGTAAAATTTTCATGCAAAAAAATGAAAATAATTGTATATCGGTAACTACATGTTTGAATTATATTTGTTTAAAAAATAGACGACAAATATAATTTTAAGAATAATCATTCATTTTTTATAGGGTAAATTACACTGACACCCCTTGAGATTTGGTCTAATTACATCCCACTCCCTGACACTTTGGAAATTGTATTTCTACCCCTAGGGTTTAATATTCTCATATCACAAACCCCCTTACTTATAAGGCAACAACTCGTAATAGAAAATAGAGAAAATTACATTGAAAAAAATAAATAAATAAATAAAACAAAGGAAAGGAAAAAAAAAAAAACAGAAGAAGTAAAGCAAAATAAGAAAAGAGATAGTGCAGGAGTTCAATGTTTTCATTCGGTTTAAATAATTATAATGACAGGAGGATTAGTGTAATTTTTCAAACGTTAGGGGTGATATGTATTAAACCCAAACCTCAGGGGGTGTAAGTGTAATTTATCATTTTTTTATGATATAAATTTGATTCAAACATATGGCTATCGAAGTCCGATCATCTTAACTTTTTGCATGAATATTCTATTCAATGAGTTCTAGAAAATGATCGATTCGAATTATCAAAACGAGATCTATTGTAGGCTCTACGAATACTTCAAATTCTCTCATGTTGAAATCTCAACATAAGAGAAGCTCACCTTTTTATAATTTATCCTTAAATGAAAGAAAAGACTATGGTATACATCCATCAAAGAAGTACTATATACATTTTATAATTACAGAAGAAAATGATATAATTTCATAGGGTAAATTATAATTTAACCTCCTGTGGTTTGTCTAAAAAACACGGAGCCCCCCTATAGTTTCATTTGTAACACTTAAACCCCCTATACTTCATACCAAAGTGCAATTTTCGACGGAACTGTTTGTTTAAACAGAACGTGTGCTGCACGACCATGAATGCAGAGTGGAATAGTTTTTCCCACCCAAAAACATATGGCAAATGACCAAGATACCCTTATTGCCACACATATATATATATATATAGAAAATGGTGTAGTGCAATAAAGCATGGATTACACTCTTGGCAAAACATTAACATCTTTATCCCAAACGAAATTCAGTGTTTGAGCATGGGTTTCATTTACCTCAAGCATTAATTTCCTTTGGTTTGTTTCATTTACCTCAAGTTCTCTCTCTCTCTCATTATATAAATATACAACACCATAATCTTCCATGCAAAACCACCACCATCACCTTTTGTTTCCCCTTTCATCTCACCACCATTACCTTCCATGCAAAATCACAACCAACCAACATCACCACCATCATATTCCATGCAAAACCATAACCAACTTGTTATTCCATGCAAAACCACCACTCAAAATCACCACCACAACTTCTCTCTCTAAAAATAATCCAAACCCACTTTTCTTCTTATAATTCAAATTAGTAACAAACCCAACCCATGAAATTAAACAATTAATATGTGTAAACATTTAAATTTTTGAAATAGCATTGATGGGATTCATACCAACCAAACCCACTTTTTCTTCCCGTTTTCGACATTACTTTGGCCCATCTTTCGGACTCCATAATTTTCCCGATTCTTAACGATTTTATCACGTTCTTTCACCAATCTCCTCACCTTGCTTTATAATTCATTCTACGCTACCTCATTTTTTCACTTCTTTCTAAAATGGGTGGTTTCGGCATATCGAAAGTTGTCCGAAAACTTCACACATTTCAAAAAAATATCTCAAAATCTATTTCTTTCTTTTTCATCATCCGCTCTCTTCTCTTGCTTCATCTATAGCACTTTGTAAAAGGGGGTTCTTGGTTTTGACGAAGCTGGGCAATGGTGGTGATGATGGTGGTCACGGTGAGAGAGAAGATATATATATATATATATATATAAAGAGAGAAAGAGAAAGAAAGAGAAGTCAAAGCTTGGGTTTACCATTTATCCTTCTTCTCAGGTACACATGTGAACTTATCAATGCTTGGGTTCACCACTATCAAGACCAAACAGATTGTATAATTTGTTGATTGGTAGTTTATAATGACATTAAGAAGAAAATTAGAGAAATAAATAAGAGTAATTTAGACTTTTTATAATTTCTGTTACATCCGTCCAAAATTGCACTTTGGTATGAAGTATAGGGATTTAAGTGTTACAAATGAAACTATAGGGGGGCTTTGTGTTTTTTGGGTAAACCACAAGAGGTTAAGTTATAATTTACCCAATTTCATATTATCTGAGTCATAACTAAAAACAAAAATAATATATATATATAACCAAAATGTCAAAATAATGTTATGATTAAAGAAAAAATTTAATTATAATTAAAAAATAATAACATAACTCAAAATACGTATGGTATAAGGGCATGTACAATAGAATTCCCCTTAAATGAAAGAATGAGAAGGAAGGACACTGCATTTATCTTGTGAAGCTGACTAAACATCCAAGTTGTTCTCACACTTTTACATCACGGCTCTGTTTGTTTGTTGGGATTTTGCGTTGCATTTAGCGTTCGTTTGGAAAGTGGGTTAACTTTTTAATTTTTTAGTTTTTTTTTACTATTTTAGCCTGTGTTAAAAAGCTTGATTTGAAAAGGATTTTTTGGCTTTTTAACTTTTTTGACTTTTTTTATGAGAGAAGAGTGTAATGATTATGGGTTGGATATAATGTTTTGTTTGTTATGGTTAAAATAGTCTATTTTATTTTTTGTAACTAAAATAGTCAAAAAAACCTGAAAACCAACTTGCCAAACAGAGGCTTATTAAGTTGGGATGAACTGAATATATAATAGATATATCTGAATTGTGTGTTGTTCAAACTTGGGTTTGTCTCATGTGGTAAATGTCACCTTAATACTTGTGACAACCATAAATTTGAACAGATCTTGTACAACCATTGGTCGATCAATCAAGCAATTTATTTTTAGAGAAATGTTAAAAGTAAAATTAAAATAAAATAATTAATTCAAAATATAAGTGGTTGAGACTATTGTCAAATAAAAATAAAATATTTTTATAAATAATTTCTTTCAATAATATTGTTAAATCAATTTTAATTTTTTTTATCAAACCAAAATTAAGTATTTAAAAGATTATATATCACTTTGGCAAAAACAATTCTCTCTTCAAAAATAGAACAGACCTATATAGACTAATAATATAAAAACATAAATATATACATAGTAACATGGTAGAATTGTGAGTTTAAAACTCTAAACAATGGTAATCAAGATTTTTTTTTAGTATAAAAATTATTAAGTGTCACATCATTCTAATATGATTTTGTATGAAAATTAATGTCATTTTTTTCCCTACATATGCTTGAATGAATATAAAAATGAAATTACAATTCAGTGTAATTAAAAAAAAAAAACCTCACATAAATGATAAATTTTATAAATAATCATATTTAAAATTATAATTTTTTCATGAATTGTAATATTTTTTTTAGAAATACTACTGAATTGATATTTTCCATATAAAAATCAACATGATTTTTTTTTATTATTTTTTATAACACTTTTAAAAGTCTTTCTATCGAAATTGATATATATATACATACAATTTTTTTTTTCCCTCTCTTATAGAAATGTTGAAGTAGGGTTCAACATAACCTATTTCATGAATCTTGGTGACTCAGGAGTATTTTAGAAAGATGGTTAAAAATTACTTTTTGATTTTTTGACTTATTTTCATAAGAGAGAAAAGTGAGTTAAAAATTGAAAAGTGACTTTTAATCCACTTCTTAAAATAGCCCTCAATAGGCTTTCTTAAGGTTCATTTGTGAATAAGTTATTTTAATAATTTTTTAAATTTTTATAAAAAGATAAGTAAAAAAATAGAAAAAAAATAATATAACAACTTATAATGATTTTTAACTTTTTCGTTAAAATATATAATTATCAAACGAGACGGTAATATTTTTATAGAATATAGGTTCTGTTTGTTTGGAAAAAAATAATTTTCTCGAGAAAACATTTATTGATCACAAGGCGGCAACAATATGGAATCTATTTTTGGATCTTTTCCAAGGTTGTTTGTCTCATGTCATGCTCTCAAGACAACATCACTTCACTTCTTCACTAGTTCACACAAAGAGAGAGAGAGAGAGAGAGAAGTTTTAGAACCTTTCATGGAAGACACAGAATTCTTGACCCTCCTTTCACAGCCATCACAGTCCATTTTCACCTTGACATCAACTGTCTGAAAGAAGCAAAAACATAACTTCCCAGTTTTAAAATGCTAAATGCCAATCAGAAAAACCAAAGTGAACCAAAATCACAAAAAAACTGAAGAGAGAGAGAGAGAGAGAGAGAGAGAGAGAGAGAGAGTTTCCTCTTTGCAGATGACATGACAGCTTACCCTACAACCTTTAAGGTAATAAAGAAGAGAGAGGGAGAGAGAGAGAACCTGCATTACTTTGCGCTTGCCTTTCCTTGTGCTCGTAACACTGCATAAGTCTGCAAGATAATCCAGGTAACCCATTTTTGCTTCCTGTTTGGCGAAAGAGAAATTCGAGAGAGAGAGAGAGAGAGAGAGAGAGAGAAGAGAAACAAGGAAGAAGAAAGATGGGGATGGGACCGAGTTGGGACTATGGAATCATATAAATATAGTGTGATTTGGTATTTATATATATAGGCGAGGTAACATAAAGAAATTGATATTTTTACTCAAGATTTTTTACTCAAGATGATGTGATGGAGATTTTTTTTTTGGGGAGCAAATTAAACGTAGACGTTATGAGATTTATTTAAAATATTGATTTTTTTATAATTTAAAAAATTATAAATATTTTTTTAACAGAATTTTTTATTTAATGAAATTAATTAAAAATATAAAATTCTCAATTACTCTCTTATATAATAATAAGGGTTCGTTTGGGATATAAGTTAACTTTTTATTTTTTTATGGGGCTAAAAAGTTTAGTTTATGATGAATTTTTTGACTTTTTTAACTTTTGTAAGAGAAAAAATGAAATGATTATATTTAGATATGACATATTTTAGCTTGGGATTAAAAAATTTATTTTGTGATTATTTTAACCCCAACCCATCCCAACCCAATTTTTCAAACGAGTGCTAAAATTATTTAAATTATTAGTTGAAATAAATTTTTGATACCCTTAAATAATATTAATAGACTTGATAATTTATTAATAAAATAATCATTTATTATGAAATTAGAATTTTAGTGGTGAGCATATAATTTCTAAAATCAAAAGGGGTAATTTATATTTTAAATAAATTTTAAAAAAATTGTATTTGTAATTTATTTATTTATAGAGATTTAAGTTTTTTTTCCAAATTTAATACGAAATTGCTGCGTTGTTTCTATTGCCGGGCCCACTACTATGGTTCGAATCCATCATTCGAGAAAGGCTAAAAATTAGCTAATTAAAATTTACACAAAAAAAAAAAAAAAAAAAAAGGTAAAATAGTTAATAAGATAAAATATCACATTAAATTTATAATCATTTCATTTTTTTTTTTCACAAATATCATATCTAACTACAAAAAAATCTATTTATCTTTTTAAACACAAAAATTTTAACCTATTAAAATAATTAAAAACTAAAATAACCTATTAAAATAATCAACTTCTCAAACAAGGTCTAAGGATTATAGAAAAAAATACGGCACAAGTGGTTTTTTAAAAATAAACCTTCAATTTTTTATTTTTTTTTTTGCGAGAGAAGTATAATAAAATAAAAAAATTATGATTATTTGATTGACTTAATTTTTTTTCTTAAATAATATATATAAACTTTTTTTTTATAAAATGAATCATTTAGATAATTAAAATAAAACCTATGGTGGGCACTATAGGCTTGGACAACACATTCAAGTTCAAAATTGAATTAAAAGAAATGCAAATAATAAGAAAAATGATGTAAACGGATTATGTCACGTTGTATTGATTTATTTTCCTAATTATCATTATCATTATCGCATAGCACTATTCAAAACATATCTTTGAATTAATTTTTAGAAGCAACACTCGTTTAAAATGAAGTATGCAGACAATGACTTATGTGAACCACCAATCATGCCATGAACCTCAAAATATCATTCCTGACAACTGTTTGTTTTGATTTTGAAAAATGATTTGTCCACCAAATTTGAGTTGCTTGAATTACTTAAATTTATACGTGTCGATTGACCGCTAAGACAACCGGTACAATTTCCGTCAACCGTGATTGTCACCCTTATTAACAGTAGTTGATGATACCATTTTGTCGGATGAGGAATGGGTCGGACAGGGTCCGGATGCTCCACAGGATGATTGAACTTTGTCTTCCCAGTTGTACCTGCACCAAGTCCGTCGAGAAGGACCCCGAAGGTGGAGTTCCTTCTTGAGGACCCTCCGATGTTTAAGTTAGATGAGTCTCTAGTAGAGAAATGAAAGCTTTTTTAGCTTAGAGAGGAAGTAGGAGATAGTTAGAGAGAGAGAGTGATTACTTGTATATATTGATTTCTTCCATACCGTTCTGGCCTCTTTGCTTACTGTGTCCTGTCAGTTGACCTGTCCTATCAGCCGTAAGTCTATGGTAGTGTTGTCATGCCGTGGACCTCACAAAAGGAGGTTGCTTGTCTCTTCTTCTTGTCTGGCCCCTGGGCCTAAGTTGGGTTAGGAATTGTTTGGACAGCCCATTGGGCCACTTATTTGGGGCTATGCCCATCAATAGTCCCCTATTCCCGAGTGCAGCTTTAATCCAACGAATGGAATAAGAAAGAGTAAAGTAGTCCCCCAAGTCACGGAAGGAGGTAGGGCGACGGTGGCCAAATTTATTGTGCAAATGAGTGGGTGCTGCGATAGAGGTAGGACCGCTCAAAAACCAACTGGGCAAGGCGCAGTGAGAGTTAAAGGGAGCAAAGTTGGAGATTTTGGGCCGGCGCAAAGCGGCGCAGACTGCTTGCGCTGAGAGGAGTCGGCATGTGCGAAATTGTGAGGAATGTAAAGTGCTAGCCCTTGTGTAAAGTGCTAGCCCTCCTTCTAGCGCCAACGCACGTGCCTGGCCTCTCACGGTGTGTCAACATATTGTCCGCTTTGGGGGGTGGAAACGCGCCCCTTACGGTTTTGTTCCTCCCCTTGGAAGAGGGGAAAAGGCCTGTTGACAGATGGAGGGGGCCAGTATGCTTATAAGGTAGACGAGGAGTCCCTCCCGAGTCAATGTGGGATAGACCCAACATAACCCCCCAGCGGACTGGGCCGCGAACAGCGGGAGAGTTTGCCAGACGCCCTCTTTCTAGCGCCAACGCACGTGCCTGGCCTCTCACGGTGTGTCAACATATTGTCCGCTTTGGGGGGTGGAAACGCGCCCCTCACGGTTTTGTTCCTCCCCTTAGAAGAGGGGAAAAGACCTGTTGACAGATGGAGGGGGCCAGTACGCTTATAAGGTAGACGAGGAGTCCCTCCCGAGTCGATGTGGGATAGACCCAACATAACCCCCCAGCAGACTGGGCCGCGAACAGCGGGAGAGTTTGCTGGACGCCCTCCTTCTAGCGCCAACGCACGTGCCTGGCCTCTCACGGTGTGTCAACATATTGTCCGCTTTGGGGGGTAGAAACGCGCCCCTCACGGTTTTTTTCCTCCCCTTAGAAGAGGGGAAAAGGCCTGTTGACAGATGGAGGGGGCCAATACGCTTATAAGGTAGACGAGGAGTCCCTCCCGAGTCGATGTGGGATAGACCCAACATAACTGATGGGCATAGCCCCAAATAAGTGGCCCAATGGGCTGTCCAAACAATTCCTAACCCAACTTAGGCCTAGGGGCCAGACAAGAAGAAGAGACAAGCAACCTCCTTCTGTGAGGTCCACGGCATGACAACACTACCATAGACTTACGGCTGATAGGACAGGTCGACTGACAAGACACGGTAAGCAAAGAGGCCAGAACGGTATGGAAGAAATCAATATATACAAGTAATCACTCTCTCTCTAACTATCTCCTACTTCCTCTCTAAGCTAAAAAAGCTTCAATTTCTCTACTAGAGACTCATCTAACTTAAACATCGGAGGGTCCTCAAGAAGGAACCCCACCTCCGGGGTCCTTCTCGACGGACTTGGTGCAGGTACAACTGGGAAGACAAAGTTCAATCATCCTATGGAGCATCCAGACCCTGTCCGACCTGGCCTCTCACGGTGTGTCAACATATTGTCCGCTTTGGGGGGTGGAAACGCGCCCCTCACGGTTTTGTTCCTCCCCTTGGAAGAGGGGAAAAGGCCTGTTGCCAGATGGAGGGGGCCAGTACGCTTATAAGGTAGACGAGGAGTCCCTCCCGAGTCGATGTGGGATAGACCCAACATAACCCCCCAACGAACTGGGCCGCGAACAGCGGGAGAGTTTGCCGGACGCCCTCCTTCTAGTGCCAACGCACGTGCCTGGCCTCTCACGGTGTGTCAACAAATTGTCCGCTTTGGGGGGTGGAAACGCGCCCCTCACGGTTTTGTTCCTCCCCTTGGAAGAGGGGAAAAGGCCTGTTGACAGATGGAGGGGGCCAGTACGCTTATAAGGTAGACGAGGAGTCCCTCCCGAGTCGATGTGGGATAGACCCAACAGTAGTTATTACTCTTATTGCTAGATGACTAACGACCATCCGGATATTTGACATGCACAAATTCAGGCGATTCGGACAAGCCAAAATCGGCAAATCTAGCATTGCTCATTGGCTCCAACTAATGAATAAAAAAAATAATCAAAATAGCAAAAATGTAAGTCATTTTGGTTTTTAATTCTTTTTTTATTTTTATTTTTATTTTTAAATTTGTTTACTTATACAGTTAATAAGGATTATATATTGTCCTGTTGTTTTCTTGGGTGCAAAGGAAAAGGAAATCAGTTGGAAAGTGCTTCTCGGTTTTTACTTTGAATTTGTGTACAATGGGCTGCAGCTAGCTAGCCTTCACACACATTTTAAATACACAACACAATGAAATGATTATGATAACCAACACCCATGTTGCTAGCCTGTGTTTTTTGTTTGAATCTCACCATGTTTTATTTATTTATCTATTTATTATTAGATTCTTATCATTTTCCTTGTAATCATCTTTATGAGAAGTGTTTATTTATTTTTATTTTCTGGATTATACTCGTAATCTCTATTCTTTGTCAATTGTGTTAATTTAGTTTTTATTTCTAATTGAAGCAAAGTTTACCTTGAATTTTTAACTTTGGATCAATACTTTTGTCCATTGTGTTAATTTAATTTTTATAGTTCCAATTGAAGCATGTTTACCTTGAATTTTTAACATTGGATCAATTTAGTTTAAGTGATAATTATAGTTTAATCACTAACTTCAAAAAGCTGAGTAGTGTCCTATTTAAAAGGGTCAATTCTCTTTCTCTTTTAGATTGATCATTTTGATTTGAATTTCTGTTCCATACGCTGGTCCGAAGGACCTCATTGCAAACTTGAGACCGGAAGGGAGCCCACTCTCTAGTCTCCAAGTTATATCCATGAAGTCAATCTCTTAAAATTATCAATTATATAATATAGAAATTATCAATTATATAATATAGTTGGAATTACCACAACTAAGTAAAAACAACAGACAAATTATAGGATCATATAATTAACCTTTTGTCAAATTTTTTTATTTTATTTTTTATTATCAATAAAAGGAAATTTTAATGATAGAAACAACCAAGCAAGAAGATAAGATATCAATAAAGAAAAGCGTTAATGCAAAATACATCATACCAATAAAAAATTTCAACTAAATTAATACAAAAAAACTAAATCCAATCATATACAAGTACAAACACCATGAGTTGGTGAGAAACTAACTAAAATACTTAGGTCATGTTTGTTTAGATGGATATGAACTTAGGATCGGAGTAATAGTCTAATAAAATTATTAATCCGGTGTTTGGTTAAAGAATTGAAGTATAAACTAACAATCTATCCAGATATGGTATCCCACATATAATAGATTATTCAATCCCATAGAAGGGGGTGATATATAAATTAGAGGATTAAGTCAAAGTCTGGATTATTAGTCCTTCCTTATAATCGTACCTCAATCCAAACATAGGATATGATACACAATTTAAAGGGATTCGTAGTCCGAGAATTATTAGTCATGGGAATGCTAATTCAACCTAATCCAGTTTGTCCAAACAAACATGGCCTTAAGGATTCGTTTGGGATGTGAGTTGGCTTTTTGAATATTTTAACCTGAGGTTAAAAAGTCTCGTTTGTGATAGACTTTTTAACTTTTATGAGAGAAAAAATAAAATAATTATGATTTGAATGTGACATTTTATCTTATTAACTTTTTAATTTAATTTATTTATTTTATAACTATTTTAAGCAAGAAACTCCAAGCTTTTTCTTCCCCCAACGAGCTCTAAGCATAGCCAAAATAGAACAAACCAAACAACAACAACAATCCCAACAGCAAACACATTTCAGTGTGCCACAAAAAGAGTATAAAACAACTACTCTCAGCAGATGGCAAGCTACATATATCAGTAAGTCTAAACTTTATCATTAATGATAATCAAACTTAAGATGTACGCATTTACAGCTCATCCACGGCTAACACAGCCACAAATCTATTGTGCAATGACATGTATATATACCGATATTGCCCTAAAAATAAATAAATAAATAAAATAATAATAATTATAATGATAATAAATATAAATAAAATTGATAAATTACACTAACCTCTCCTAAGGTTTGAAAAAAATATAATAACTCTCACAATTTTATTATAATTACACCCGTCTCTCTTTTAGTAAAGTTAAATGCATCGAAATTAATGCAGATGTTGCGAAAACATAAAATAAATAACATAAAGTATACATTTTCGTGTAAAAGTGATGATAATATCATTTTTTTAAATTCATATAACTAATAAATTATTGAATAAAAGAGGGTTAAGTATTATAAAAATTAAAATTACAAGGGAGCTTAATGTAATTATATTAAAATTATAAAACTTATTGTATTATTTTTAATTCTCAAGAGAAATCACTGTTAATTTATTGAAATAAAAGCTATATTATGGCACCGCTAGCTTGAGTTTCTCTGCCATTCAAATCAAAATTACAGAAGTGTTTTTCTTTAGCACCCTAAAAATACCTCCCCTAATCCCCCTAATTTCCATATCAAGGCCAAAAAAAAAAAAAAAGTTTCCCAAATTAAAAATTAGGAGGATTAGGGGTATTTTTAGGGCCCCAAATCATGGAAAATGCCTAAGACTCCCAGCTGGGGGTGCTGGGGGTCATCTGTGTAAGCCACTGATTGACTGGAAAAAAAAAACTGTTTTTTTTTTTTTTTTTGTTTCAACCAATGAAATGGTGCCACGTCACTGGGGGTTGACCCCCAGTGGGGGTCTAAAGCACTGCCCCCAAATCATTTTCCTTTTTCTTTTTAGCTGTAGTCTAACTACACTTAAATTGCACACACAAGATGTGACAGATCTTGTGGCCCCAAAAATGAATAGATCAGACTTTCTCAATTTTAAGGGCGTTTAAATTTTATTTTGACAATTATTTCTTAGTTTTTATGGTAATCTTTCCTTGATTAAGTTCTTTGAATATATATGCTGTACTGATAGGGAGGGATAGTTTTTTTTCATGTACAAGGAGTTCAAACTTATCATATTCCATCCGTTTTAAAAATATTAATCTCTTATTTTATTTTTTATTATTTTAAAATATTAATTTTTTTTTCAAAATTTAAAGACTAAAATAATATAAAATTTTTATTTTGTCCTTATTTTAAATTTATTAATAACATAAAAAATATAATTATGACAATTAATATTTCTGAAAAAATATATTATTAATGAGTAATTTTAAAAAATCAATATTTTTAAAATATAATAAATATACTATAAAAAACAATTGAATTTAATCATGTGGAGCCCACCTACCTTGCATTATTGAAGGTAAGAAAGGGCCTCTGCTCATGGCTTGACTCCTATGGTCTTATCCTTCTCTATTACCATTCATTGATTGTGACACCTAGGACCGGTCTAAGGGGTTGTTTGGGGTGTCTTAAATAAGTATATTTTTTGTCTTTTTAGATTAAAAAATTGAGGTTGAAAATATAGATGTTTGGGTTAACTTTTTGACTTTTTATGAAAAAATATGTAATAAAAAATTGTAAAAATTGATTTGTAGGGAAAAATTCGAATTGGGAGTTGTGTAGCCGTAATTGTTGACTTTTGGTGAATAGTGTTAATTTTTTAACTTTTTGGGTAACTTTTTGACTTTTTGACTTTTTTACAAGTTCCCAAACTTAGCCTAAATTTTGTGGGGTTCTAAGCGAATTTTAAACACGGATCCTCTACACAAATTAAAATAAATTATTAATAAAATGATATGTATGCATTTTTTTATGGATAAATCTATTTTAGAGTTGTTATAACCCATTAAGTCTACAAAGAAATATTATAACATGATTAATGCCATATACTTTTCTTTTTATTTCATAAAATCCATTTTACTAATTTTATATTTTTACCTGGACTGTTATGCCCTTATATATATATGTACGGGGAGCAAATATTCCGGCGAGCCCGTACTCCTTTCTTCCAAGCTCCGTCTCTATCCGATCACTTGCGAGGACAACGGCGGTGAGCTACCCGGCGGTGTGTGGCCGGAAAACCCCTCCGACGATCAAGTTAGCACACACCTTGGGATAGAGAGAGAGAGAGAGAGAGAGAAAAAAGAGTGTTGAGTGTAAGTATTTCTCTTACCAAAAAATGTTCATCCCAGTATGAGAGGCGCAGACATGCTTATATACCCTCTGCGCCCCAAATCTACTACCAGTGATCTCTCGACACGTGGTATCGCTATCCCATCTGTCAGCACAAACCTTGCTAAACATCACCTAACCCAACTGCTAGGCCATTCTACTGGGAGCTCGGCAGCGGGGCTACACCATCTCGGCTATCAACTGCCATGCTACACTTTATGCCTAAGTGTTCTCATAGCCAAGCTCAAGAAGGACCGAGCTCGATTGCATTCGCCGAGCTCGGGACAACTCATGCTGGTTAACCGTCGGCCTTCCTGCCGAGCAAGCTCATGAAGCGCGGAATGCCCATGCCTTGCCTTGCGCTGGACATCTCACTTGACCGGCTTCATACCATGAAGCCAAGTAGCTCGGTCCAACCACACCTTGCCTTAACCGAGCAGATCCTTTCAGGACAGGGCCGCACTACCTCGGCCCAACCCTGTTCGGTCCAAATTTGTCCAGCCCAATCCCAGACCATAAATCTCCCTCTCAATTGCCCCTTAATTCCGTCCGCGCAAGCGTGACTGGGATTACTTATTCCGATCAGGGTGACACTTCCTCGGTCCTCGGTTTGCAGAACATGAAGGGCTAGTCGGCATGCTTGTCTTCAAAACTTGCACGGTCGACTCCTCGATTCACCATCCTGTCTCTTGACTTGCTCAGTTGTCACCTCATCTGACCTTCCTGTCTCTTCAATTCTGACGTTGCATTAATTGGGGACACGTGTCGTCCTCTTATTGGTCCTCGAGCAGCCAACCAGCGAGTCTGTTGGCATTTCAAATTTTTGGCGGCCCTTCGGTCTATATACACGCCCCTTCTTCCTCATTTCGTCCCTACTGCCCCTCCTCAAGCTTTTGACGTTTCAGAGCTCAAGCATCCCCAACCAAACCTCGCCCCTGCCATTCCTTGCATTTGTGTTGGAAGAAGTAGGCCCTACCCTCAACTGGTAAGTTCTTTGAACCTCGTTCTTGCTATTTCAGTTTGTATTTCGCATGTTAGGGCACTAAATACATAGTTTTTAGGACATAGGCACCCAAAATCATCCTAAACCCATAACTCTCCTTGCTGTTCTTCATTTTCCCTGATGAACATTGAAGATTTGGGGCGGATCGGGCTCCAGGTCCTCCTTTGATCCAAAAAAAAAAAAACACTCAGACCGAGCAAATAACCTGTTTGTCCCAACTTTAGTAGAAACCGGGATAGCCAAAGGACTTGGGCGACCGAGCTCCTTGGTTAGCCTTTACGACCGAGGTGGTTTGGCACACTTCATGACCGAGCTAAAGTCAAGCTCGCTTTCCTCGACCGCGCTCCCTCTTACACTTGCCATCCTTTTCCTGCAGAGTCCAAGGGGACCACAGACCGTTACCGAGGCTCTCAAGGACCGAGCAGCCATCAGTCCCCAGTCTGTGCCAAACCTCCTCAGCCGAGCTAAATTAGTCGGCCACACATGGGGAAATTCCGTTTCCTTGTCGACACCCCGGCTGGCTTGGCCGCGTTCCGGGAAGAATACGATATCCCGGCCGATGTCCACCTAGAGCTCGCCAAGATTGAGATAACCCCTTGGGGCAGATTAGACTAGTGTCCCTTCACCATGCTGTCTATCATTGAGGGAGGCCTCCGCTTCCCGGTCAACCTGTTGATGACCGAATTCCTGCGCCAGACTAGGCTTGCACTCACACAAGTATCAACCAACACTTACTGAATTATAAACGGTGTCCATGAGCTAAACAACCAGTTAGGCACCAACTTAGGTTTAGCCGAGATACTGCGACAATACACCCTTGGGCACACCGGCGATGGCTTCGCCTATTATCTAAAAATTCGACCGGGCAAAGAAAAAATAGTGACCCGCACCCCAGATAAGGACTTACACGACGATGACTTTTTCTGGGTGTCTGGCAACTATGAAACAGCCGACGTACCGGGCTGGTCAATTAACAAGAATTTCGGTGAGACATGTAAGCCGTTCAAACTTGCCCGGTTGCTTTATTTCTCTTCAGTGATCTGTACTTGACATTTTTCTGTTTTCCTCTGCAGCAATCCAAGCCTTGCAAGCCAACTACCAATATCCCAACGTAGAAGCCATCCGGACCGTGCTCCGCTACCGCCACCGGGATTGCAACGAGCTGGTCGGCTACATTCCAACTTACAGATATTCAGCTCCACGCCGGAGCAAAGTTACAGACTTTCTCCGTGCTCCATCACCTTCTCCAGACCCAACTCTACCGGACGTGCCGCTAATCCGGTTGACCGAAGAACAAGAGATGGCAAAACAAAGCCGTATCAAGAACCTCCTCACAGCAACCTCAACTGAGATACCGAGCATTATCACCCGCTCTCCAGCCACCGATCAATCCAGTGGCGCCGTGGTCGGCTTGGAATCTCTAGCCGTCGGACAATCCAGACAAGAAACCCGCTGGTCTGGCAAAAGACCTCGGGCAGATCCCTCCGCCGAACTGGTTGCCGAGTTTACTACTGAACAGCCTGCAGTCACCATCGACCCGACGCTGGCATGGAGGCCGCAGCTAAAACACCGGGGTAAAGAGATCCCGGCCACAGCTTCCGTGAAAGGCGACAAAGAACACATTCTCGCATTTGACCTCTCTAAGGCCCTTCTCTTACCGAGCGACGTGGTCGGCAACGACCATGTTCCAGACACCCGGTTGGTGAAGTCGGTCGTGAAGTCCATGACCAGGGTAAGAACCAAACTTCTAGTCAAGTTTTCACAAGTGTTTGCACGGTTTCCTCTTCTGATTAATTATTTTTCCTGCAGGCCATCTAGAAGCAACACTTGGTCATGGAGAGAATTCATCGACTACGGCAGAAGGCGAACGACACCGCCAGCCACGTCGAAAGTCTCCAAACCGAGCTCGGCCGAGCAAAGGCTTCACTGCAAATTGCCAATGCAGACAACACCAAGTTGCTCGGCCAGCTTGGCGACACCGAGAAGAGAAGGGATGAGCTCCAGGCCGAGTTGGATGCACTCAAAAAATCAAGGGAGAAGGAGTGCGAAGACGCCAACAACGCCGGCTTTAAGAAGGCTGAAGACAGCTACAAAAAGCAAGTCTTTGCCACCCAAGACATCTACTTTAAGGCAGGTTGGAAGGCTGCTTGCACTCAGTTCGGTCAAGGCCCTGATACCGACATGTTTGTCTCCTCATCGGCTGCCTTCCTACCGACCTATCTCGTGCCATATGCCAATGACGTCTTCGGCGCGCTGCAGGCTGAAGCCGAGGAAGGACTTGAAGGAGAAAGCGAGGCAGATACTGAGGGAGATGACCGCCAAGGGCAGGAGCATCCCGGCCAGACAGCGACCGGTGTTCAAGACCAAACCCCACCGACCAACCTGGAGGAAGCCGACGACGAATTCACTAACTTTTCCCCCCTAGTGTAGTTTTCTTTCTTTTTGCTCTACAAATGTAACCGGGCTGTCTGCCCCACCTCTTGTATATGTTTCTATCATCAATGAAAAGGCTCAATTTTCTTGAAGTGTTTGCACGGTCTTTAAGTCTCATGATTTCGACCGAACAAAATACCTCGGTAGGACAAACCACATTAATTAACATCTCGGTTTGAATCGCATAAGTGAAAAGTCTTCAACTCTTTCAATCGGAATAATCATCTTGGTTGAGAATACCCAAGTTGAACAGAACATCAACTCTTTCAACCGGAATAAATCATCTCGGTTAGAATCTCGGAGTTGAACAAAACATAAACTCCTTCAACCGGAATAAACATCTCGGTTGAGAAGACCTAAGTTGAACAAAACATCAATTCTTTCAACCGGAATAAACATCTCGGTTGAGAATACCTAAGTTGAACAAAACATCAACTCTTTGAACCGGAATAATCATCTCGGTTGAGAATCTCGGGGTTGAACAAAACATCAACTCCTGTAATCGGAGTAAACATCTCGGTTGAGAAGACCTAAGTTGAACAAAACATCAACTCCTGCAACTAGAGTAAACATCTCGGTTGAGAAGACCTAAGTTGAACAAAAACATCAACTCTTTCAACCGGAATAAAACATCTCGGTTGAGTATACCTAAGTTGAACAGAACATCAACTCTTTCAACCGGAATAATCATCTCGGTTGCGAATACCTAAGTTGAACAAAACATCAACTCTTTCAACCGGAATAATCATCTCGGTTTTTATCTTTGAAGCTTAAGCAAATTATTGACTCAAATGACCAGAGTACATCATCTCAGTTTTTACTTCAAAACAACAATCTGAATGCTAAAGCAAAGAAGAAAACACTTCTATATATTGACAAAAAGAATGTTACATTCTGAAGTGGAAGGCAAAAAATTCCTTTGCAGAAAAAGAAAGCAAAAGCTAGAAATAATACAACTTGAGGTTGGCTGCATTCCATGGCCGGGGTATTCCTATGCCATCCAAGTCTTCCAAGTGATATGCCCCCCTTGCCCGCCAGACCGGTTATCTTGTAGGGTCCTTCCCAATTTTTCCCTAGTTTGCCTTCACCTGGCACCAGGGTGTTGCCCATGACTTTCCTTAAGACCTAATCACCTACTTTGAACGGTCTGAGGTGCACCGTTTTTGTTGTATTTCCTTGAAAGCTCTTGTTGATAGGCGGCCACGTGGATGAGAGCCTTTTCCTGACGCTTTTCCACTAGATCCAGTTCCAGCTCAATGGCCTCGGCGTTCAGCTCGGGCTCAAAACTTTCGCTTCTGAGGGTGGGCATGCCAACTTCCAAAAGTATGACCGCCTCCATGCCATAAGCCAAAGCAAATGGAGTTTCCCCGGTAGACCGCCGAGGGGTTGTTCGGTATGCCCAAAGGACGCTAGGGAGTTCCTCAGCCCACTTCCCTTTGGCTTTCTCAAGCCTCTTCTTCAGTCCGTCAAGAATGGTCTTGTTCGAAGCCTCGGCTTGATCGTTGGACTGCGGGTAAGCCGGAGTAGAGTTGTAGAATTCAATCTTCAAATCTTCGCAAAACCCCCTGAATAGGCGGCCGTCAAATTGGGTGCCGTTATCAGAGATCAGAATTTTGGGGACACCAAACCGCGTGACCACATTCTGCCAGACAAATCGCTTCACGTCTTTCTCCTTGATTGTGGCCAAGGGCTCCGCCTCAACCCATTTGGTGAAGTAGTTTGTGGCTGCGATGAAGAATTTCCGGTTGCCTGGTGCTGTTGGGAGTGGCCCCACTATATCTAGCCCCCACATTGCAAAGGGCCAAGAGCTGGTGAGGGGAAGGAGTTCCCTGGCTGGCTGGTGGATCTGATGGGCAAACTTCTGGCACTTGTCACACTTGCGAACATATTTCTGTGCGTTAGCCTGCATGCATGGCCATCATTAGCCTTGCGAAATAGCTCGGTAAGCCAAGGACCTGCCCTCTATATGATTGCCATAGATGCCTTCGTGAATTTCGTACAGGAAGGCCTCCACGTTGCCCGGGTGCACACACTTCAGGTAGGGACCGGTGAAAGACTTCTTGTACAACGCTCCAGATGGAGAGAGCCAAAACCGCTCTGACTTCACCCGGACTTTATGTGCTTCCTTCTTGTTGGCGGGGAGCGTCCGCTCTCTGAGAAAAAGAATGATAGGGTCCATTCAAAAAGGACCTAGCTCGGCACAGAGTACTTCTGTCTGCCCGGTTTCTTCAATGCTGGGCCTCGGCAGGAATTCAATCAAAAGAGGGTTGGGAGATGTGCTGTCAACCATAGAAGCAAGGCCAGCCAACTCATCTGCTCGACCGTTTTCTTCTCGAAAAATCTGTTGGACCCTGATCACTTGAAATCGCTTGATGTGGTTCCTGACCAGGGCTTGGTACTTTGCCATTCTGTCATCCTTAGCTTCGTATACCCCAGAAACTTGGTTAACCACAAGCTGGGAATCACTGTAAACCATCAGCTCAAATGCTTGCATCTGAAGCGCGCTCTTGAGCCCGGCCAAGAGCGCCTCATACTCGGCCTCATTGTTGGATGCTGGAAAGCCAAGGGTGATTGAATGTTCGATAGTAAGCCCGTCTGGCGAAATCAAAACTACACCTAGCCCGGCGCCATGACGGTTCGAGGCGCCATCAACAAAAAGTTTCCACATCTCCCCCCACAAAGAGCTTCCAACATTCTGATGGGTCCTGGGAGGCCTGAGGATTGATGGGATCATGGTGGTTCAGCTGTTGGGCTCCGAGCTTTGTGCTGAGCGGTTCCAGCTCAGCCACCCTTGGCGATTCGGCACCAGACTCAGCAAGTTGATTCATAGTGCCTAAGTCCGTAGGCGAATCGCCAGGTTGCGGTATTATGCCGGCTACAGGCTCTGTTGTTATCGGTTCCACTTCCTCCCCCCTTGACGATTCGGCACCGGACTCAGCAATTTGATCCACAATGCCTAAGTCCGTAGGCGAATCGCCAGGTTGCGGTATCGTACTAGCTGAAGGTGCTTCGGTGGGGGGTGCAAGTTCCGCGTCACCAACACCGTTAAGCTGATCGTTGGAGAGGTTTGCATTCACCTCTCCATCTGCCGCGACAATATTGACCGGGCATACCGGATGAGTTCCAGGTGAAAATTTAACAACGAAGTCGGCCAGAGTCTGGGCTTTTATGGCAGTGCGCAGCTGGAACTTTATATCAAACTGTCCCAATTCGACCGCCCACTTAAGAATTCGGCCGGAGAAGTCTGCCCGCTCAAACAAAGCTTTGAGGGGGAACTCGGTCAAGACAATGATGGTATGAGCGTGGAAATAGTGCGCCAACTTCCTTGAGGCCATCATCAATGCCAACGCAAGTTTCTCCAGTGGCACGTATCTTGACTCTGCCGGTAGCAAGGTTTTGCTGACGTAGAAGATAGGGAGGTGCTTGATTCCTTCAGCTCGGACAAGCACCGCACTGACTGCATGCTGTGAAACGGCCAGGTAAAGGTAGAGTTCCTCACTGGGCTTCGGTGTTACCAACAATGGCACTGAAGACAGATACTCCTTGAGCTTGGCCAAAGCCCGGTCACACTCTTCATCCCACGAGAACTTTGATTTTAGTGCTTGAAAGAAGGGGCGGCAGCGATCTGATGACCGGCTTATAAATTGATTAAGCGCGGCGGCCATTCCGGCCAGATACTGCACTTTCTTGGCCGAGTTGGGCTGCTTCAATTCCTGCACGGCTCTGATCTGTGTGAGGTCTGCCTCGATACCTCGATTCGTGACTAGGAAGCCTAAGAATTTTCCAGATCCCACGCCGAAGGCACACTTAGATGCATTCAAGCGAAGCTTGTGCTTTTTGAGAATGGCGAACATCTCAGCCAAGTCAGACAAATGGTCTGTTTGATGCTGGCTCTTAACCACCATATCATCAATATAAGCCTCCATTGTCCGGCCCAGCAGAGGAGCGAACATCTTGGTCACCATCCTTTGAAAAGTCGCCCTGGCATTCTTCAAACCAAAAGGCATGACTCGGTAGCAGAAGAGTCCCCTTGGTGTAGTGAATGAGGTGATCTCCCGGTCGGGCCCATGCATGGCAATCTGATGGTAGCCGCGGTAGGCGTCCAAGAAACTGAGCCTCTTATGTCCAGCCATTAAGTCCACAAGCTGGTCTATTCTAGGCAAAGGGAAGCTGTCTTTTGGACAACCTCGGTTGACGATCTTGTAGTCGACGCAAACTCGCCACTTCCCATTCTTCTTGGGCACCACGACTGTGTTTGAAATCCACCGAGGGTAGTGCACCTCCTAAATCGCTTGCGCCTCAAGCAAGTTCTTTACTTCTTCCGCAACTACCTTGGAGTGATGTAGTGCCGATCTCCTTGTTCGCTGGATGACCGGCTCGGCTCCGGGGAAGAGGGAGGCATTTTAGTCCGAACGAATGGAGTCCGAACTAAAGTGCCTCCTAGAAACGTAAGCAAGGTTTTGCTTACGTTTCTAGGACATCCTATAGCTCATTTGGACACGTGTGTGCGGTATAACTTGTGGTTAAGTATCGCTCTGATACCACTCTGTCACGACCCAAACCCGCCCCTATGGGTTTAGTACCGTAACCGGCTAGTAATCCGAGATTACCGAAGGCCTACTGAACAGTAATACAGTAAAACAGAGTACAAGGGCATGGTGGAAGCCAATACAGTAAATAAACTATGTCCAATGAGCTGTGACAGTCTGTATGCCAAAAAGATTTTTCATACATATAGACATTCAGTACAGAATAGTATGCACAATACTTACAATCATTCAGTATAGGGCCTTAATCCCTATTAAGCAGTACAGTAATAGTCTATACGGTATTACAAAACAGTCTATACGGTATTACAAACACAGTCTAAGATAGACGGGGAAATAAAACACCCCTAAGCCAAAGTTTGGCAGGTTCGGAACCTCGCAGTGAGGCACAATGGTTGTCTTGACGAAACTAAAGCTTGCCTGACGTTCCTAGCCGCGGTCTGGTGCCTGTACACCTACATATATATATGAGCAGTGAGCTAAAGCCCAGTGAATAACACAATGCGTAAAGGGGTTAAGAAAGAATGTCCTTTCAGTATTTTAAACAGTCGTTTGCCCCGGTAAATCAGTTACACAGTTGGTGGCTTATACTTCATGTCATATCAGTCATTTAGAAATCGTAGAAATCGTACATGGCACATCCGATAGCAAAATAGTACGGTGGTAGTAGCAGTGTCAGTACAGTGTCAGTACAGTAGTAGTAGCGGTAACAGTACAGTAACAGTAACAGTAACAATACAGTACAGTAACCGTACGGTAACAGTAACGGCAACAATACAGTACAGCAACAGTAACAGTAACAGTAACGGTAACAGTAACAATGACAGTAACAGTACAGTTCTTATGGACTCAAGAGGTGTCTCGCACAGATTCTAGAGGTGGCTCACACTGTAGCACTGAGGTCTGTGCAGCACTTTGCTCCAGAGATATCTGTGACAGTAACAGTACAGTAAACAGTAGGTCTTAAAAGACTGAACAGTCAATTGATGGCCATCAATCAGTAAACAGTAGTGGTTCCAACATGGGAACCGAATCGATTAGACAAATCCACCCGTTCATAGACCGTCGGTGGGACCATCCGTTCACAGACCGTCGATGGCAGAGATTTCTCAAATGGTAGCAGTAACAGTAAACAGTAGTTGTTAAGGATGCCATAATACAGTTCAGAGTATAGGACATACATTCATACAGTAAACAGTTCAGTTCAGTATTTCAGAAGATAATCATTTGAACATATCTTTACACAATTGTTACTCACAGAGTTCTGAGCTACAATAAGCTAGAGCGTCTCCTCGGATAGCCAACCCTACACAGTTTACAGAATGAACACACACTAAGTTATACAGTTGGGGAAAGATAATAACTTAATCCCTAATTTGCCTCAGTGTGTTCTACATCTATATCCTCATTAAGATGTCTTATACCAGGCCTAAGAATGCCTAGAATGGAATGAGGATGCAAAGATGCATTCAGAAAGCAGTTTCAGAATTTTCAGGAAAACAGTTCCCCGCTCGAGCGCAGGTTTCCCCGCTCGAGCGGACATGCAACAAAGGTCCCCGCTCGAGCGTCAACTCCCCCGCTCGAGCGTATGACACAAGCCTCCGCTCGAGCGTACAATACCCTGCTCGAGCGGACTGTAAAGCAGTGAGAGATGCTGGGAGCTCGATTTCCCCGCTCGAGCGGCACTTCCTCCGCTCGAGCGGACGACCAAAATCTGGAAATTCCAGATTTGAACTCCAAGATCAAAATCAACTTTCAATGCATCAAATTCGATCCTTTTGGGCTAAATTTCTGGAAAACACTTCAAAACTCATAAAACGACATGTTTCAAAGGTTGATCTGTAAAACCAAAGCCCAAGGTAGTCCAATTAAACATGATTTCAAACCAAAGTTTAGAAACACAACTTCAATGTGACATGCATGAACTTAATCATCTTCAAAGCTTCAAATACAAGCTCAAATGAGCCAAATCTTCCAAAAACAAGTTGAATTCATGGTCCTTAACATTAACATGAACATGCATGTGGAAATTTATGAAGAACAACCTCCAAAAATGAGAGATATGCACATGCATGCATGATTCAAGCTCTAATTCAACACTTTTTGAATCAAATCATGCCTTAGATCACTAAAGACTCATGAATCATGCAAGAACAAACTTGAATTCACAATTAAGAAGGTAAATATCCTACCTTAGGTCTTGAATGCAAGATATAGAAGCTCACTTATGCAACCCTCTCTTCAATTCTTCAAGAATACAAGTCAATCTCCTAGTTGAAACCCCAATTCCCCCATCCCTCTTACTCTAGTCGGTTGAGACATAAAAATGGCTGAGGAAATGTTGGCTAATTGTATAATGAGGCTCCAATATATTATTCTAAGTGACCCACTAAGGATGGCAATAAGGTAATTAAGTCCAACTCTTTTAATTTACCACTATTTAATCTAATTTAGTCATACCGAATCACCTTTTAGATAAATATGCCATAAAATCATATAAATTCCAATGGTCATAAAACATCAATCAATTTCAGATTCGGCCGCCGATAAGGCCTTCAATTTGCAGTTTAAAGCATAAAACATGAACAGATAGTTTGACGGTCAAACAGATAGACAATGCATTTAAACAGATACAGTCAATCAGTCAGTTCTGGATTTCAGTCAGTCAGTTCAGTATTTCAATCACTTCAATTATCAATCATGATCAGTCTCGGTTTAGCAGTAGTCAGTAATTTATCGGTAAACAGTGACGAGGGTTGTTACAAAACCGGACATACTCCTCGTCATGGATTTCACTTAGTATGCGATAGATTGGAATCTTAAAGACCGTGGTGATGCATGTCCTTGCCTTCAACCTTCTGTTTGCATCGACTACGTCATCCGGGGGGTAGTCATCCCGGTCATTCCGACGTCTCCTACTCCAGTTTTTGCGATTTGAGCCACGGTTCGATTCCTCAGCGCGGTCACTTGTTCGGCTGGACTCCTATCCGACCGCGTGCACTTTTCCAGCCGACCTCTTGTCTGTTGCTACCGGAGTTGCCTTCGCGGTAGATGCTGACGCATCATTCTCTACTCGGATGTGCTCATTGATGCGTTGCATGAGCTGGCCCATGGATGTCGGCTGGTGCATGGTAAGCGAGTCCCGCAGTCTATGTCCGACCGGGAGACCACGCTTGTATTGTGTGATTGCCAGGTTGACCGGGCAATCTAAGATCTCGTTGAAGGTCTCCCAATATCTGGAGTTATATGCCTTCAATGTGTCGCTCGGTTCCATCTTGACACTTAGTAGGTGGTCAGCTTCCTTCAGTGTTTTTGTGTTGGTTTTGAAACGCGTCACAAAGGCTTCGGCCAACTGATGCCACCTTTCTATGCTCCCCTCCGGCAATCTCTCAAACCATTTCAAGCCCAGTTCGCCTAAACTTGACGGGAAGACAAGGCACATAAGTGCGTCATTCTGCCTATGTCCAGCCATGACCTGTCGAAAGTGGCTCACATGCATGTAAGGATCGGTTTTTCCGTCGTAGAGCGTGAATTTAGGCTGGTGGAAGCCTGCTGGAAGTGGTGTTGTTTCTATCTCCAGGGAGAAAGGGGTGGCACTCAGCCTTGCCAAGTCTGTATCCAGAAGGAGTGGCGCTGCTAGGCGGGGTGGGGGCATTCCGACCTCCTCGCTGGCGTGAACCCCATAGGATAACCGCTGGAACACCGGCACCCTCTGAGCTTCCTGCCGGTGAGCTCGTTCCTTCAAAACTGCCCGCAAATCTTCTAAACGAGCGGAATAGGAGTACCTCGACGTTGTCGCCGGACGTGAGGGATGGTAAGTGCTATCTTGTGCGCTGGACTTTTCTGCACGCACATCGGAATCACCAACCTTGTAACTTCTGGTAATAGAAATGGACGGAGTGTGTCACTGACTCTGGCTGCCTGAACGGCGGGGTTAGGTGGGCTCATTGTGGTCTCCCACTCCAGCTACACCCTTCCCTTTGACATGCCGCTTCAGCTCCTCTATCTCCGCCGCCATTCGCCGGATGACGGCGTCTTGGTCCCTGAGCTTGTGTTCCAGACGTCTCGCATGTGATTCTCTCTGTCACTGATGACCGTCTGGACTCCGTGAATGACCATGACTTCTTCTGCGCTTATCTCGCGCGTCTCCCGACTGTCTTCCTGGGAATGTCTCCAGGTCCGTCATTGGAGGAATGACGGGATGTCCTTCTCTCCGTCGGCCTGACTCCGGGGTAACTCCATCGATGGCGGACAACGGAATCTCGTCGTTGTTCGCCATGTAAGGCGATCCGATGAGCCTGAAAGACAAGGTTTTGTCTGCAAAATTCCCACAGACGGCGCCAATTATACGGGGAACAAATATTCCGGCGAGCCCGTACTCCTTTCTTCCAAGCTCCATCTCTATCCGATCACCTGCGAGGACAACGGCGGTGAGCTACCCGGCGGTGTGTGGCCGGAAAACCCCTTCGACGATCAAGTTAGCACACACCTTGGGATAGAGAGAGAGAGAGAGAGAAAAAAGAGTGTTGAGTGTAAGTATTTCTCTTACCAAAAAATGTTCATCCCAGTATGAAAGGCGCAGACATGCTTATATACCCTCTGCGCCCCAAATCTACTCCCAGTGATCTCTTGACACGTGGTATCGCTATCCCATCTGTCAGCACAAACCTTGCTAAACATCACCTAACCCAACTGCTAGGCCATTCTACTGGGAGCTCGGCAGCGGGGCTACACCATCTCGGCTATCAACTGCCATGCTACACTTTATGCCTAAGTGTTCTCATAGCCAAGCTCAAGGAGGACCGAGCTCGATTGCATTCCGGCATAGCCGAGCTCGGGATAACTCATGCTGGTTAACCGTCGGCCTTCCTGCCGAGCAAGCTCATGAACCGCGGAATGCCCATGCCTTGCCTAGCGCTGGACATCTCACTTGATCGGCTTCATACCATGAAGCCAAGTAGCTCGGTCCAACCACACCTCGCCTTAACCGAGCATATCCTTTCAAGACAGGGCCGCACTACCTCGGCCCAACCCTGTTCGGCTCAAATCTGTCCGGTCCAATTTGTCCGGCCCAATCCCAGACCACATTTTTACCAATTTTATATTTTTACCTGGACTATTATGCCCTTATATATATATATACTGTGTTAATACATAACACGTTCCCTGTTTTTTCGTTGATTCAGTTTTGGCAGTTTCTATTTTTACGCTTTTCATTATCATTCTAATTCAGATGGATACGTTTCTATCTTGCATGCTCGTTCCGAGGCTTTGATGTGTTAGGATTTCATTGTTGCTGTTGTAGTCTGGTCCGTTGATTTTTAAGTGAAGACGACGAATTTGAAGGTGTTCGGTTGTCACATCTTCTGGAGTATAACAACTTCAAATCAGTTGTTTTCGAGTTACTAGACGATTGTAGGATTGCATGATTAAGGTTAGTATCATTTTGGTTATGAATACATGTTCACTTTATGTTTTGATTTGTATGATGATCAGATGCTCTGTTTTTTCAATTATATGCATCATATGTGGTCCTGTGGAGGGGAGGTCATTCAGATTATGTGAAGAATGTGTAGTTCTGATTTTACTTTGATGTATCCATAATGAGGCTTTGTGTGGGTGATATAATTTAGAGTATTTGTATCAATGTGAATGTTTACATCTTGTTAATATTATATGAAGAATGTGGATGTTCTCATTTTACTTTGATGTTTGCTTAATGAGGCTCTGTGTGGGTGATATAATTCAGAGTACATGGATCAATGTGAATGTTTATATCATGGTCCTGTGGAGGGGAGGTCATCAGATTAGTGATGAATGTGGATGTTCTATAATTCAGAGTATATGGAACAATATGAATGTTTACATTGTGTTAATATTATATGAAGAATGTGGATATTCTCATTTTACTTTGATGTTTGCTTAATGAGGCTCTGTGTGGGTGATATAACTCAGAGTATATGTATCAATGTAAATGTTTACATTGTGTTAATATTATGTGAAGAATGTAGATGTTCTCACTTTACTTTGATGTTTGTTTAATGAGGCTCTGTATGTGTGATATAATTCAGAGTATATGTATCAATGTGAATATTCACATCTTGTTAATGTGAATTATGGATTTAACACTTGAACTATACACGTAGTCATCTAATTTTTGCACAATGTGAATTTTCATATCGTTTTGGATTATTGTTGATTGTTGTACTGTTGTGTTTTTACAGGAGATGGATACCTTTATGATGTTGGTGTGCACATATGGTTACAGTACAACTGTAATAAATGTTGCCTACGCATTGTGTTATTCGCGTTTGGTGGACTGTTTGTGTGAAAAATGGGGTAAGTTGTCTGCTGGTTCTATTTCATTGTTCTGTCGGTTACCTGGGATTAATAGGTGTGATTTGGATAATGAGGAAGAATTTCAGAACATGTTACTGCTTGCTAAATCAATGGGGGTACAACATGTAGAAGTTGTTGTTGAGTTGAAAAGTGATATTAGTCAGTCAAGTAGCTCGGGATCGCTGCGTATGGGGGTTGAGGAAGAAATTGATGGACTACAGAGATTTTGCCACCATAAGGAGAAGGTGTTGTTGTCAGCCTCTTGGGCAAATGGTATTACGCATGTGGGACAACGGTTTGTTGGAGGTGTACAAGAATTTCGTGATGTTTTATGTAAGTATGCCATCCAATATGGGTTTCAGTTTACGTATGTCAAGGATGAGACAACAAGAGTTACTGCTGTGTGCGCGATGCGTGAGGAGAGAGGCTGCTTGTGGGCTATACATTGTAGATCACAACGAGCAAATAGTTTTTTTCTACATCAAGAGGTTTAGTGATGTGCATAGTTGTGGTACGGATGTCCGAACATCGAAGAATCCGCGAGTTAGTTTGGATTTAGTGTCGAGTACCATATCTGAAATTGTGAGGGACAAGCCGTTAACTCGGCCGTGTGAGGTGGTGACTATTTTGAAGAGGGATTATGGGCTAGATGTGAGTTACCATGTGGTATGGTTGGGCGTGGAGAAAGCAAAGGCTAGTATTCATGGAGATCACTCATTATCGTTTGACCAGCTGCGGTGGTATTCGGATGCTGTGATGCGTTACAATCCGGGGAGTTATGTCAATATTGACTATGATGCGAGTAGTCAACAGTTTTGTCGTTTCTTTGTGTCATTCACTGTATGTATTTCTGGGTTCAATTCTTGTCGGCCTTTATTATTCCTAGATGGAACATTCCTCAAAAGAAAGTACAAAGGTCAGCTACTTGAGGCAACGACGAAAGATGGAAACAATGGTTAGTATTTTTTTTAGTTGTCTATTCATGTCAATATTTACATTGAGCAGCATAGTCTGGACAAATGACAGATGATTACACAGTGTGTTCCACATTTACACTGGTGTCAATGTTTACATCAATACACATTGATGTGAACAACAACAAAATATGAGTGATTGAGAAATTATAAGTAATGTGAACATTTACATTAGTATGCACTGATGTGAATGTTCACATTTATGTCTACTAATGACAGTAATGTGAACATTCACATTATTATACACTGATGTGAATGTTCACATCAGTGTATACTAATGTTAGTTTACCCACTAATGAACAGTACTGTGAACGTTCACATTATCAATGACTCAATAATCAACAATGAATTATTAATGGTCGTTAATGTGAATGTTCACATCATTGATGTTTACGAACCCAAATCAAAAAATAACAATAGTAATAGGGCAATGTAGATATAAACATTCACATGACCTGTTTTGTTTATATTATTTTCTATTCACTTTGGAATATTGTGAACAGTTGTGTAATGGTGTTGTGTTGTAGGTCTATTTTCTGTTGCATTTGCGATTGTTGATTTTTGCACGAACTTGGGAAGGTTGTTGATGGTAAGCACCAGATTACTTTTATTTCGGATCGTAATCTTGGTTTGTTAGAAGCTATGCCAAAGGTGTTCCCATTGGTTCACCACGGTTATTGCTTACAACACTTGAAGAGCAATTTAAGAGACCGGATGAAAGGAATTGATAATGGATTTAGGGATCACCTAGTAAGTAGTTTGGGTGACTGTGCTTATGAGCCAACTGTGGAAGGGTTCCATGAAAAGTTTGCAAAATTAAAAGAGGAGGGTAAACAACAAGCACATAATTTTTTCAAGGAGTTGGCACCTGAGCACTGGGCAAATTCATACTTCAGGTAATAATAGTTTCCTAAAGTGTTCCATTTGTCAAGTTTAGAATGGTAGCGATGTGAATTTTCAGTTTAGAATGGTAACAATCGTCTAATTGTGTTTTATGTTCAATGTGAATGATGTGAATGTTCACATCTGCTAATGATGAATGATGTGAATGATGTGAATGTTCACATCTGCTAATGATGAATGATTTGAATGTTCACATCTGTTAATTTGTCAAACAGTCATGCAATGTATTACAGATGTGAATGTTGACACATGTCATATTATGTTGTTGTTAACATTCACATCTGTCTATCATTTAAGTTAACAACATAATAAGCATATAATGTTCACTACGAATGATGTTAATGTTCACATCTGTCAATGTGAATGTTCAGACCTGTTAAATTTCGTATTGTACAATGTTTGTGATATTGTGCAGGGGCATACGTTATAGGGAGATGACATCCAATACGGCAGAGTCATTTAATAACTGGATTAAAGAAGCACGTAATTTTCCTATCACTCAAATGGTGGACACAATTCGTACTCAGTTGATGCGGCAAATGTCTGCATGACGTGACCAAGCAAACAAATGGAATGAGCTTATTTGTCCTACATTCGAAACAATGCTTATGGATTCGTTCAATGATAGCAGGTCTTGGCAAGTTAGCAAAGTCAATGAGGATGTGTTTGAAATTCATTCGATACCATCTGTTACAGTTGATGTTGCGAGGCGTACATGTTCTTGCTTCAAATGGCAAATCAATGGATTCCCATGTGACCATGCTGTTATTGCTATTCAGAAGAGCCACTACAATCTCAATGATTGTGTAGAACATTACTTTCATGTACGGACATATCGTGCAGCCTATTCGGGTGCCATATTCCTTATACCATCGGTGGAAAAGCCGTCTTTCGATCCCACGGACTTCACTATATACCCACCAATTGTGAAAAGACCACCGGGAAGGCCGAAAAAGAATAGAATCCCATCAAGGGGTGAGAAACTGAAACAAATAAGGTACGGGAGATGTGATAAGTTGGGAAGCCACAACGGAAATCATGCAAGGAGCCGATATAGGGTGTACATTTTTTATTTCAACATTGTGTTTTACATGAGATTCTTGTATTGATTGTTGAAATAAGATTGTGTTATGTTGGCACACATTGTGTTGTAATAAGATTACGTTGCGTTGGCAAACATAATAATGCATTAGTATTTGATTTGTGTTTTATTTTTAATTTTTTAAGGTACCAATCTGACATTTTTGTTGTTATGTTTTGGATGAATACATGATGTTAACATTCACACTTGTGTAATATAATCACATTATGTAAATAATTACACATGGGTTGAACTTTTAAACATTTCTGTGGTGTGAATATTCACATTCTTGTTACTGTTGACAACATCAAAGTAGATGACATGAACGTTTACATCAATGTAACCATTCACATCATCAACTCAGAAGATGTGAATATTCATATATGTATTACAAAATGTAATTGTCAGTGTTTGTTGCTAGCAAAAATTAGATGTTCTTGTGTATACTATGATGCATGCATGGGCGTACTGTGAATATTGATATCGTTGTTGCCATTCAAATAATCAAAAGTTACGATGTGAATATTCACATCATCAAATTATTAGTTGTGAATATTGACTTATGTGTTAAGAAATATCATATTCACACCTGTCATATTGTGTTACAATAACACTTTAAGCAATATTCACATCCATGTAGTATGGCTTTAAAATATAAGAAAGTGTATGATCATTCTGTGATGTGAAAATTCACATCATGTCATGTGTCAAAAAAAAAAAAATACAATCTCAATGTGCATGACTAACACAAAATAGGCCTCAAAATGCATATACATATATTGACTGAAAAATATCCGTACAAGTAGTGATATAGACTTGATTTACAATTAAGCTAGTCTGCTCCAATATGTCAAATCTATTGACACTAAATTGTCTTAAATGTGGATAGCAGATTTGGGTAATAGTGATAGGTGGACGCCCCCCACCTATACGTTTTCACATTGCACGATCTTTCTGTGATTCAGAAAAAGGTGCACTAATGAGTCTCTTATTTGACACCATTCAAAGCGATTTAGGCTATTAACAATTTCTTCATGGTATACATGCGCCCTCATGATGTAACAAACTGCAGGCCCGCAATCCACCCTGAAAATGTAAACTTCTTGTTAGATTTTGAAATTTAGGTGTGTAATGGTTGTGGAACATGTGTACAAATCGATTTTAGGCTTACGAATCTGATGCTTGCTGAGGACAGATGTCTACTGATATGATTGGTTGCGAAGTATTTTGGCTTGATAATTTGGTCTATAATGGTGATGATGGTCCGATGTTGCGCACCAAAGCCTCGATGTAGTCCCTCTGCCAACATAGAAATTTCATATTAGGTACCAAGCAGCAACATAGTGCATACGTCCAAGTTCAAATATTACATATCATGACAAGTATTATATATGTCAGTCACTTACCACTATTTATGCTTTGTCAATATGTGGGTCATGTATACTGGGTCTTGGGCGTAGCGAGTTATAATGCCTCCATAGATTGTCTTTCACGTCGTACACAATAATCGTCCAGTGGAAGTTGTCGTGTATTGGGAAGATGAAGTATCTCTGGCCTTAATACTCCTTGATATGTACATCAATCAGTTTATTTCTCTTGTGGGGAGGGGGGATACTCTTGCATGACTTTCTGCACACAAAGGGCATACAATGATGTACCAGGTATTTATATCAATGGTCGATGTGAATGATGTGAATGTTCACATCTGTTAATTTGTGAAATAGTCATGCAATGTATTACAGATGTGAATGTTCACATCTGTCATATTATGTTGTTGTTAACATTCACACCTGTGTATTATTTAAGTTAACAATATAATAAGCATATAATGTTCACTTCGTATGATGTGAATATTTAGACCTGTCATTTTATGTTGTTAACATTCACATTTGCCTATCATTTAAGTTAAGAATATAAACATATAATGCTGAGATGAACATTGACATCTATTGAACATGCAAATCAAATACTGTTCATGTGAACATTCTCATCAACATCAAATATAAACAAACCAAAAGTGTAGTGGTTACCAAACATGTGCTTGTAAAGATGAATGCCGAATCCTCCAAACTTGGGTTGACTAGCCGTTGTAGTTCAAGTAGAATTTCACCATATGCATCTATCACCTGCACAAACAGAGGGGTGGCAGTACATTATTTGCAGTGTCTTTACAGTGTGTGTGTGTGTGTGTGTGTGTGTGTGTGTGTTTTGTACACATTTACAATTGCCATACGTTGTTGTGTATTGATTCTTCCTTGATGATGTGTATGATGTCATCAAAATACACGTCTTTAATCTTTGAGTCCCCTCACCACACAAGCAACCTGTGCATTGTGATTACAGAAAACATTAATGTCAACATTGCACATTTATGAAATGATCTAATCTATTAAGTACGTATGTGAAGCTCAACATTAGCATAAAAAAAAATTCAGTTGGGGATATGTAAGATCACTTACTCATCACCGTCGTTCTTGTGCAAATTTTGGACCTTCTGCTTGTTGAGTTTGCTCATGTTGGCCCAAACCTTTAGCTTGTTGTTCAAGGTTAACTTCTTGTGCTTTGTTGGGTGCTTTTTTTGTGGATGCTTGTCTAAATCTTGTGCAATTTGGACTGCATGAGATTGCTCTTCAGCTCCCTCTTTCCCTTTCTTTTGACTAGGCAAATTGGGGTATTCAAACTCATCCAACCGGTGCTCTTTTCTTACTTTCTGCTTGATGCGCTTTACCCTCGATAGTGGGCTGATAATGTGTTCCAATGGTGCAATGGGATGCTTCTTAAGGCTGTCATGAGCCTTTTGTGCTTCAACTTGAGTGATAATGTGGACGAACTGATCATCAAAAAGGTCTTGAAGAATTGTTTTTTCACATTCCAGGTTGATGACCAACTTTGTCAACCACTGAATTTCTGTATCTTTCCACTCCATGCAATTCTTGATGTCCATGTCCATATTGGATGGGCCCGATTGGTCAAATAGTTTGGCTTCAAGGGCAGCAATGACCCTTGCCCTCAACTCCCACGATTCTTCCAACTGTTTGTATTTCGCTTCCCATTGTCGTACGAGACCCCAAGCTTTTTGGTTTTCTTTTATAAGTACATCCACAATGTCCGGCTCACTTGGTTGTGCTATGATGATACCTCTCTCAGCATTGGGGGTGTTAAAGCTGGTGTTGATGTCATGTTCAACATCATTTAGGTGCATTGCATCGCCAGAAATTCCATCGTTATCGTCACTGCCTTGATTGTCTTTGCTTTCATCATCATTGCTTTCATCTTGCTTTGCTGGTGCACTCGACAAAACCTCAAGTTTGGGCTCCACATTCAATTTTGTGTGATGGTACATCTTTGCTTCAGTTGGGGATGCCATCAGCTCGCCGCCATATACCTGCAGTTGGAGACATTATGTTAGTTACATAGTTCATTGTCTCACTATGTGAATAGACACAATATTTTTGGTTGTACTTTTACCTCATTTAAACCAAGCTTAGCCAAAGATATGGACTTCATGTTGGTATGTAAGGCTGCGAGGTCCCACTTCACATATCTTGGAATGGCATTAGGGTTGTGGGGTTGTAAGATTGTTGTATGCTCACACAACTAGTACTGAAACAAATAACAAATATCAGTAACGTGAATGTTCACATCAAATAACACTGATGTGAATGTTTACACCAGTGGTTAATAATGTGTGTTTATCCATTACTGAACAGTAATGTGAATGTTCACATTATTGATGTCAACTTTCACACCATTGCCTAGTAATGCGAATGTTCACATCAGTAATGTGAATGTTTCACATTTGTTTTGGTGCTAACATCACATCAATCTACACTGATGTGAATGTTTACACCAGTGTCTACTAATGTGTGTTTGTACATTACTGAACAGTAATGTGAATGTTTACATCACTGATGTCAACTTCCACACTATTGCCCAGTCATGTGAACATTCACATCAGTAATGTGAATGTTCCACATTTGTTTTGGTGCTAACATCACATCAATCTATACTGATGTGAATGTTTACACCAGTGTCTACTAATGTGTGTTTGTACATTACTGAACAGTAATGTGAATGTTTACATCACTGATGTCAACTTTCACACCATTGCTCAGTAATGTGAACATTCACATCAGAGTGGGCAGACCCCGTAAATGTTCATATTAAACATAGAATAAGTTTTATGAGATTTACCATTAAAAACATAACACATCCAGTGACTCGTCCTGGTTTTCCCCAGTTTTGGCCCACTGAACCCATCAGGGTTGCCCGGATGCTCTCAACCCAGTCATACTCGATCATGTTGTCTAATGGGTCCATATATGAGTAGAAAGCCCATCCAATTGTTTCTCTGGACGTAGAAAAGAATAGCTTGACGCATGCATACATGCAAAATAATTTTGCGACCTCTTCATTGTCTTGTTTCTTTGTGCCCTTTAATGCTTCATTCAGAATTTCTCGTATTTTGGCAACACTTAACCGAACAACATCCTTGCACATTCAGTGTATGATACCGGTCGTTGGTTTTGCACCATAAGAGAGGTCCATCGACTTGGTGCCGCAGTCCACCCTAAAAATAAGTGATACATCACTGCTAAAAATTTGAATGCTCTTGTCCCCGATGTAAAACCTCCCACTAGATGGCTTGAATGTCTGCACTATACGTACAATGACATCATCGTATTTCATGCAATGGTTGAGGTCGACTTCATTACCGATCAAACAATCAAATAAGGGCCAAAATGGTGCTTTGCTAAGGCACTTCAATTGTCCATTTGTAAATTTTGTATCCTTCAACAGTTTCACCAATCCAGTTATATTTGACCGGTAGTTAACCTTTTTCATGTTCACTTGTTCAGGACCAGCTGTTTGTTCGGGTTTGCCTTTGGCACGCGATTTCCCTCTTTTTCGTTTGCCATCAAATCTACGGGGAAGACATTTTTGTTCAAATAAGAACATATAATTGGCTGAAAAACAGAGGGTGGAACCAACAACCCCAAATAACACCCAACAACACCAACAAGTCTGACATTGATGTCACAATGTGAATATTTACATCATATTCCATCACATTGTTGAGTGAAGATTGGGGGTTCTATGGACATCAACAATCAACAATATCAACAGTGATAGTAATGTGAACATTCACATGTCTACTAATGTCAGTTTATCCAGTAATGAACAGTAATGTGAATGTTCACATCATTTCTGTTTACAAAATCAATTCCAAAAACAACAACAGTTATAGGGCAATGTAAATGTATACATGGGTGATCACATTATATTATAATTGGCTGAAAAACAAAGGGTGGAACCAACAACACCCAACAACACCCAACAACACCAACAAGTCTGACATTGATGTCACAATGTGAATATATACATCATATTCCATCACATTGTTGAGTGAAAATTGTGGGTTTTATGGATATCAACAATCAACAATATCAACAATGATAATAATGTGAACATTCACATTATTATACACTGATGTGAATGTTCACATGAGTGCCTACTAATGTCAGTTTATCCAGTAATGAACAGTAATGTGAATGTTCACATCATCTATGTTTACAAAATCAATTCCAAAAACAATAACAATTATAGGGCAATGTAAATGTATACATTGGTGATCACATTATGTTATAATTGGCTGAAAAACAGAGAGTGGAACCAACAACACCAAACAACACCTAACAACACCAACAAGTCTGACATTGATGTCACAATGTGAATATTTACATCATATTCCATTACATTGTTGAGTGAAGATTGGGGGTTCTATGGACATCAACAATCAACAATATCAACAATGACAGTAATGTGAACATTCACATTATTATACACTGATGTGAATGTTCACATCAGTGCCTACTAATGTCAGTTTATCCAGTAATGAACAGTAATGTGAATGTTCACATCATCTATGTTTACAAAATCAATTCCAAAAACAACAACAGTTATAGTGCAATATAAATGTATACATCGATGATCACATTATGATTGAAAAGCAGAAGGTGGAATGGTATTGCTTACTTTTGTTCCTCATGGTAGGTGGGTATGGACCACACTCAGTCGATGAAATAAACTCAATCCACCGATGAGAATTTTGGAACGACGAAGCACCCCTCTTCCGATGTAAACCTTCGCAGCAGTGAGATGAAGAGGAATCTGGGGTCGACGGTAGACGGTGGACAACGACGATGGTAAGGCGATGTGAATCTAGGGTTACGGTGAGGCGATGTGAATCTGGGGTCGACGATCAGTTTTTGTTTTGGAAATTTTGTGGATTGAGGAGTTGAAATGGGAATGGATTTTCAGAATTGATTAGACGCGGGAGAGGCAGAGGAGGGTTATTTCGTTTTTTTACAATTAATGGACCTAATGGAATATTCAAAAATAGTTTGGGTTTTATGGAATAAAACAGTTACAAATATGATTTATCAAAAAAGAGCCCTTTTTTTTATTTATTAATATTCACTTTAAGTTTACTTTGCATATATATATATATATTAAAATTATGTATTAAAATTTATTTATATAGATTAACATAAAAACACATTATTACAAGTCAAAAAGATTTTAAAAAACTGATTTTGTTACTTTAGAACTCATATATATATATAGTCTTGTTTTCAATTTTTCAAGAAAAAAAAATTTTCAAGAAGAATTTAAAACTATAATAAGAAATAAAAACTAAATCAAAATAATAAAAAATTACTAAGTGAATTTGTATATCTAACTTATGTACTACATATTTTTTAATAGATTATTCAATTTTTATTATGATAGCTAATGTATTCAATGTTTCTTATAATACGGTTGAGTGAATATAAGATTTGATTAATTTCACTTTTAAGAAAATTATTTTTTCATAGGTAATTATAGTTGACAAAGTCAACACTATTAATATAAAGAATTAATGTATTTGATAAATAATTACTCATTATTTTTATATACCTCATCACTTCGGTTGTATTTTCTAGAATGAAAGTGAAATTGAATGAAATGTTCATTTCTTAATTTCTACATAAAATGACTATTCATTCATAATGATATTTTTTTTTTATTTTTTAATAAATCAAACATGATAATGAACATTATAAATAAAAAGATTATTTCATTTCATTTTCATTACAATAAACCAAACACTACTTAACTCTTAAAATATTTAGGGAAGCTTACTTTCAAATAAAATTTGAGGCAAGGCCACCGCCTTAGCCGAATACCCCGAAGGCTGGCCTGGTGACACCCCTACATGCATCATTGTGGTGTTGGGTTTCTCTTAAATAATTAAAAAAATATTAAATAGTTCAGAATAACAACCGTCTCTTTTTTCTCACCAATCATCAAATATAAAGTCCCTTTTTTTCCTCCTAAGCCTTGCACAAAGTCATGACTCAGTCTTTCAACCAATTATAACATTTTTAGGACACTACTTATGGTCAAGATCACTGAATAATTTTTTAAAATAATCTCAACTTCTAATAATTTTGTAATGATGCATTTAATGATCTCATCTTTAAATCACCTAATTTTTTTTTTAAATTTTTAATTTTTTTGATCAGTTTAAATCACCTAATTTTGAACCTCTAAATTAACGTTGCAAGAGTCACTACAACATTTTCTTAGTTTAGTGACATTTGAAAGTGCCACAAAATTATTAGTTTAATGACATTTTTTAATCTTGTAACATTTTGAACAAGTGCCATTTGTATCCGTGCCACGGTAGATACTTGCAAGTGTCACTACACTATCATGGCTAAAAACTTTTAATGACATTTTGATGTCATGGTAGATATTATTTGTGGCACTATCAAGTGCCACTAAAAAAAGAGTTAGTGACACTTATAAGTGTCATTACACCATCAAGACTAAAATCTTTCAGTGATACTTTAATGTCATGGTAGGCACTATTCGTGACGCTATCAAGCGGTATTCGTGACGATGATTCGTGCACTATTCGTGACGCTATCAAGTGGTATTCGTGACGATGATTCGTTGTAGAACAATTTGATCCGCTCTTGCAGAGACTCGAACCGCCAACCTCCTGCACCACAAACCTTATACACCACACTCTTCCCACTACACCTCTATAGCACCACATGATTATATATGCAACATATATTATTTATATAGTACATACATCCATATTAATATGAAAGTATATGTATAAATATAATATTTTATTGAACATAATTTATGTAAAATAAACTATTTACTAGCAAAATAAAAAAGACCACTTTTGGCGACTAAAAATATTTTTTAGTCGCCAATTCTATACTTTTGGCTACTAGTTGTTTTTTAATTGCTAAAAAACTTTACTTTTGCCAACCAAAATCGGATTTGGTCGCCGAATATGCACTTTCAGCTACCAAAATTTTGATCGCCAAAAAATTTAATTCCCGCCTTAGGATTTTAGTTCTCCCGCGTTAAAAATGACCACTTTTGGCGACTAAACTTATTTTTTAGTCACTAATTGTAGACTTTTGGCTACTAAAATTTTTTTGGCACCAAAAAGCTTTAGTTTTGGCTACTAAATTTTTTTTAGTAGGTAAAATCCATATAATCAGCTACCAAACTTATTTTTAGTCGCCAATTGTAGGCTTTTGGCTACTAATTTTTTTTAGTCGCCGAAAAGCTTTACTTTGGGCTACTAAAAAATTTTTTGTCACTAAAACCTATATAATCAGCGATTAAACTTAGTTTTAGTCGCCAATTGTAGACTTTTGGCTACTAAAATTGTTTAGTCACCAAAAAACTTTACTTTTGGTAACTAATGCTGTTTTGGTCGCTGAAAGCTATACTTTCAGTGACCAAATTTTTTTTGGTCACGAAATTTAGTCGCCGAATGTGCCTTTTCCTGTAGTGTATATTCTGTTTAATTTATTTATTTTTAATCATTTACTGCTTTTTAAAAATTTAGAAAATATTTGGTATTTTTTGTTTTTTCAAAAATGCCATTATAAGCTTGGAAAGTTTTTGGCTTAGTGGCATTTCTCAAAATGCTATAAAATATTTGTTTATGACACTTTTCACCTAAGTGCTATAAAAAGTAATTTGCACCTACCTAGTGTCCTGACATTTTTAAAAAAAATGCCATTGCGACTAAAGTTTAGTTGCATCTATTGGTAAATGTCACGAATATAATTTTTTGTGTCATTATTTTATAAAATGCCATAAAATTGATGTGACATTTCTTTATTGAAATGTCACTAGAGGCTTATATGTTTATAGTTCTGTGGCATTTTTCTAAAACATTTAATGCCAATTTTTATTTTTGTGGCATTTTCTAAGAACATGCCACTAGTGTAGTGTCACTAAAGTGTAAATTTGTTGTAGTGACATTTTTGTTGTAGTGAGGTGACACTTTTTTTAATTGAAATGCCACTAGAGCCTTGTATGTTTGTGGTTCTATGACATTTTTTTAAAAAATGCCACAAAATATTCTTTTTGTGATATTTTTTAAGAGCATACCACTAGTATAGTGTCACTAAAATGTGTTTTTGTTGTAGTGAGTATTGCATTTTGAGATTATAGCACAGATTGCCACCCCATCATTTTAGGACTTGTTTTCATTAGACGAATTTCATTTACAAAGATGGATTTATTGTTATGTTTAAATTTCGAATTTGTTAAAAAATATGAAAAAAATTGAACTAGTTATAATATATTTATTTACTTGTTTATAGGTAACTAAACAAAAAAATAATAATTTCATTTCATCTTCTTCCGTATTTTTTTTTGTTTGTAAATAATTAATTTTTTCCACTCATTTTTCTACCTCAACAAACTAAAGAAAAACTTTTCCTTTCCTTTCATTTTGTTTTCCAATATTTGTCCGTTTCTTTCATTTTCTTTCACAAATCTAAAATTCAAATATTAAATAAGACTCGTAGTGCTTAATGAAATAAATAGAAGAGAAAACATAGACATGTTAAGTTCAATAATTTATTTAATTTGTAGGCCCTTTTATGATTCTACACCAAAGTTAATTAGTAGCATTTAAAGCTAAATAAATATACAAATCACACAAATTATTTTTATTTATAGATGTGACAGTTGAATTACTCGTTCATATCAAGTTATAGTACTGGGTCAAATTTTATATATTAAAACGTTAATATTGCATGTCACATCTGAGTAAAAATACTTTATAAGATTCGTAAAACTACTTTATAAGATTCGTATTTTTGTACAATATTTTTTCATTTTTCATAACGCTCGTTTAGTCGAGCTAAATTTGGAATTCTTCATTAGCGACTCCTTAATTTGATGATTTTGATCAACAACAACAAATATTTACGGTTCTTCTATGTAATTGGACACTTAAGAAGAACTTTCCTTCTCACTTTCCACTACTAAAACACCAAATAAATTAAGAAATAATTAAAACACAGAGTTGTTAACAAATTAAGAAGGTTAGGTGATTGAAAAGTTCTTTATTAGTTGATAGCAACTGTTAACATCCTCTCCATATGACACACCTCCGTGAAATCTTATGGTTTGGATTGCTCTCTTCATGCATGACCTATCTTTATCAAAAGTTATAGCAACTTTGCATTGTGGTTGTTTTGCAACTTGTTTGGGGCAGTGAAATGAGTTATTGATATTTTTAAGCATTAATTGATTGATGGGTTTTTTCATTAACAGCCCCCGAATGATCTTTTCAAGGGTTGTCTTCCAGACTATTCAGTCAATTAATGGCACTGAAAGGTACGTGTATAATTGCATGGTTTGATTTAACATACCGAAGTAAGGGGTGATTTGGAATGATCTAATTAAATATATTTTTTGATTTTTTATAAAATATAGATTGGGTATGAATTGAGTTTGAAGTGATATGGTAGAGAAGTGATGTAACTTAAATAAGATGATATGATTTAAATAAGATAGCGGCTTTTTAACTTTTTTAAGTTATGACAAACAAGACCTTAATTAACCTTAATAACATGCCATTTGATTCTTATGTACAACATGAGTTTGCATATAGGATTAATTACACTAAGCTCCCCTTTAACTATTAGTGATATCATTTTACCTTTTTCATTTATGAACTTATATATATTGGCTCTCTCTCAAGTATGAAAATCATAGAAATACATCACATTTGGAAGTGGTCTGGAGAAAGTGAAAGTGATATTTTTATAATTGAAGGGACTAATAACTCTTTGCAAATATTCATGCGGATCGGTCATATTCGATTTGCAATATTATTATCTCGATTATTGAAATGAAGAGCCTGACTCCACTAAACGTAGAAGATTTACTTTGAGATGGCTATTATTGTCAAACTTGTTATATATCTATGATTCTAGTTTGATGTAGTTTCATAATGAAATCAAATTATCCCCTTATTTAGAAAGGAAAAAAAATGTTCAATATCACGAGCTTTGAGATGTGATTTCCCAATCAATAAATAAATATATATATATATAAAACGAATTATATTAATGATCCTTATAATTTGGATATTATATCACTTTGGTCTCTGATTTTTTAATTGTGACATATTTGACCTTGAATTTTGAATTTTGTTTCAAATAAGGACAATTGAAGATATCATTGCTTAATTTCAAGGGCAAAGTCGTAAATTTGATAAAATATAAATTAATTTGATAAAAATATTTTTGAATTTTTAAAACTTATTTCAACTCACTAAAGATAAAATTATATAAAATTGATAATTTTTTTAGATATTTATTTATTTATTTATTTTATCAAATTAATTTTTATTATGTGTTTGGATGATGATCGTGTAATAGGTGGTTGTTTTTATTTTCATTGAATTTGTTTCTATTTTTCCAAAAGTCAAAGATGGCGATAACTTTGATATCATTATTAAACCAATCCATTAAATCAAAAAATTCAAAACTAAAAGCATTTTATATATTAAATATATCGATTACACATTAAAAGTCTAACAACCATCCATTACATGATCATCATCCAAACATATAATAAAAATTAATTTGGTAAAAAAATAATAAATGTCTAAAATATTTATCAATTTTACATAATTTTATCTTTGGTGGGTAGAAATTATTTTTAAAAATTCAAAAATATTTTTTTAACATTTATTTTTATCAAACTAATTTATATTTTGTTAAATTAACTACTTTACCCTTGAAATTGAGCAATGATATTTTCAATTGTTCTTATTTGGAATAAAATTCAAAATTTAAGATCAAATGTGTCACAATTAAAAAATTAAGAATCAAAATAACACAAGTCTCCAAACTATAAAAATTGTTATTATAATTCACCCCTATATATATTTTCAATCCTAATTTACCCTATATCATTAGGAGAAATCTCAAATTGTTTTCAAAACTCTCGATCACATGTTTTGAGATTTTTGTCAAGTGGCAGAGTTAATGATTAATCACACAAATAATTGAGCGCATACGTGTATCATGCTCTCAAATTTTTTCTTTTTGCTTATTCTAATAATTTTGTCTTAGACTAGCTTTAACTTGTAGAAAGGTTCATAAACATGTAATGCAATTCTAAAAGAATTTGAATTTTACATGCTGGGTTTGGCTTAGGCCGTCCAAATTTTAATAGATGTATCAAGTTGTGCCAGCTATGCATTGTTAGTTGGAGTTTTGGTAAACGTCCTTGTACAGGTCACCAATCCCTCTCACAATATAATCAAGTTACAAGTAAGTTTTTATATATAAAGATTTTCAATTTAAAACTCATCATATTGCACACTTTACCTTGAAGGAGTTATTATGTGTTTCTAGGGCAATATCCATCACAGTCACACGAACACATAACCCAACCCAAAATATGCATGCCCGAGGTGTTGGGGCAATACCCACTAAAACATATAAAGATTTTAAGAATAAATTTTTGAACAAATTTTACTTTACTTTCTTGTAATTTGGGTCATGTGCAGTTTACTCCTATAATGTTTGGAAATGACCATATAACTTTCAAGTGGTTTGTGAATTAAAATGCACACTAAGGGCTCGTTTGGCATGCAAGAGTTTTAGCTTAAATGTCAAAAAGTTATTAAAAAAAATTAAAAAGTTTATAACTTATACCAAAAAGTCAAAGATCTCATTTTCTTCCTACTTTTTGCATATCTTTTCGTAAAAAATCACAAAATCATTCCAAACATACTAGTTTTTCTTACCTCATATTTTAGCTAAAAAATCAAAAAATTTCTAAAATAGCATGTTCCCAAACGAGGCCTAACTTCTATTAATAGAATTTGTGCATTGACCTTTATACCCTCTTCTTTTTCCTTTCTACCATCATCTTCATCACCAGCCATCCATTTTCTCTAACATTGACCAACCACTCATTTTTCCTCCCTCTTAGACTATTGTCATTGCCCCTCTCCCATCCCCAATCATCGTTGTCATCTCCCTCTCCCATACCCAACCATCCTCGCAGCCACCTTTTTCACCCTGACCGTTGCCATCGCCTCCTCTTCTATCCCCAACCATCACCGTCACTTCATCTACCATCCCCAACCATTGCTGCCAGCCTACCTCTTATTCTTGAATTTGTTATATTAAACCTATATATATATATATATATATGTACATACACAAAATAGTGGCAAGCAATCATATATAGGACTTTCTAGTTCAAAAAAAGAAAAAAAAAAAAAATTAATTGTTCATGGTGGTGGGTTGGATTTCTTTGTTCAATTTTTGTTTATGGTTTGTGGGTTTGATTACCTTCTGTCTTACTCCCAATTGTTTGTGTCTCCTCTCCTTTATTGGCCATTGTTGCAAGTTCTGTCACACCCCGAAAATAATCCCACATAACTATTACGTCAACCCACTTCCAAAAAGAGATATTAACCAAAATCATTTACATAGTTCCAAATGTTTACCAAAGTATTCCCACATGCCAGTATACATTTAATTACAAACTAGTGCATAAATCTATAGCATGTAAAAGAAATCGTTGAATCACACAAATAACGCCCTCAAGGGCTTACAAGTTCCAAGGCAATAGCTCGGTTACACATAATGGTCTCTCGGACCCAAACATATTAGCCCTTGGCTTACAAAAGATATCTCAACAAAATAAGAGTTAAACTACTCTTCTTCAAAACGTCTCCATGCCCTTAGCTTGGCGGGGTCACCACATCTTTACCTGCACCAATACCCATAGAGGTGAGCATAAAGCCCAGTAGAGATTTCTCACAAAGTATATACAGTTATGCCAATCCATCAACGTTAAAAGAAATGCATATGCAATGCCATGCAAGTGCCAATGATGAAAGAGAATTTTATTTCCATGCACTATTTCAAAATCAACATGTTCTCAATAATATTTTGCAATCTCATCCATTTCAACTTCCAATATTTAAATCAACAGGAACGGTAAATACGACATTGGTAATCCCTAGGCTGGTGTCTGCAAGTAGACTCTACGAGTACTACCAAACTGTCATTTTTACCGGTATTAACCGGAAGGCTCGACACCTTTCCGTGCGGCTTTCGGGTCTTTCACCCTGGGCACTCAGGCCAACTTATCAAATTCATCTACACCCCCTATCCAGACTTACCAACGTATTTACCTCATATACATTTCCATTAGTTCTCATCACAATAACATTTTTCGTCATGATGTAAATCTCTTCAATTTAGATTCACAATGCACAATGATAAATGAAGTAATATGCAATGCAATAATCTTTTCCATACCTCATAACATTTCTTCATTTTGAATATCTCTACAACAATGCCAACATTTACATTCTCATATTCTCCTTTCAATATTCATCCACAAAATTTAACATGAGCCATCAACATGTTGCCACAATTCTCTTTTCACATGCCATAATAATTTAATCTCTCCATGGCTACAAGTGACATATTTCAAATATAAATCCCCACTATTTACAATTTTCCAACCATTTATAATATCCAATGATTTATCACACACAAGTTTGCATTGTTCAAGTATTAGCCATAACATTTAAATAACACTTCCTTCTCATACGTCAAGTAAATTAGTCATCTTGGTAAACATTGATAAAAACCCTCTCGTTCATCATTTTAACACAAGAAAGTAAGAAATTTCAAGACATTTTCCCTTTTACCAAAAATCCCTAATTTCTAGGGTTTTCATCAATAACAAACTTTCATCATTTTTTTATAGGAACTCCATCACACCATTTTCGATGAGTTTAATAAAGGAAAACCCACATGATAATAGTAAAAGGTTGAAATACAAACTCACATTCAAGACCCTCTTCATTTTGAAATCAAAATCAAAGAAATCAATTCAAAACTTCAAAACCCTTTTTAAATCAACATTAATCTAGCAAAACTTGTATATATGACTCAAGAAAACCCTACCTCAAAGCTTGATGAAGAACAAGATGAGATGAAACCCTAGCTTTGAAAGATGAGAGTGAGCTTTGATTTCTTCAACCCAAATGAAGCCCTAGTTCTTGATCTCCAAGATTTAGAGGGAGAAGATAAAGATCTTGACCCAAGAATTTGCAAAATCAAAGTGTTTTGGTGTTTGGAGAAGTTTTCTAGAGAGAAGGGGGAGAGAAATAGGGTTTAGAGTGAGAGGGGAATGTGTATAATGGATGATATATTCAGACCAAAATGTTATATAAAAACAGAGCTCGGACTGCTCGTTTTGCCGCTCCGGCCTTCTCCACCGCTCGAGCGGCCCACCTTGACCGCTCGTGCGGTCCATTTTCTCCGCTCGTGCGCTCTAGACAAAATGGAATTTCCTGGGTCTCAGCCTCCACCGCTCGAGCGGCCCAGCCCCACACGTGCGGCCTAGGGCCCCGCATGTGCGGCCCATGCCCAGCCACCCAAAATTTTGTTTCGCTCCTGGCACTCCAGACTCACCCGCACACCCTCCGGAACAATCGAAATTCAACACCAAAAGAAATAAGCACCAAGAAACCAATTCCATACATTTCAATCCAACGAAAATAAACAGAGAACGAAGCGAAAAAGTGAAGAAAAGGAAAAAGGAGGCCGGTCATCACAAGTTCTGTTAAAAGAGAGAAGATGAAGATGAAAAGAAGAAGAGAAAGATATAGAGAGAGAAACAATAGAAAAATGGGAGAAATGCCATTTTATGTAAATTCAAAGATATAGAGATGATATTTTCGTCTTTAAAATTGTCCTACTCTCTCTAGGAGCGTATGACTCTCACATTCTGTCATCTTTAACAGAAAATTAACGGTGTATTTTATTAGTCCATAAATTGTGTGGAGGTTATGTGGTTATTTCCAAAAGTTAGGGGGGTAAACCGCACATGGCTCAAATTACATGGGATAAAATGAAGTTTGCCCTTTATAATGATAACAGAGAAGTTAAACAAAACAAGAAAAGAAGCTATACTTATAGACTTGGGAAGTCACATCCCTTCATCATTACGATATAACCCTTCGACTACTTGTTACTAATCCCATATTTGCAAAAACAAGTTCCCACAACCACCCCCATCTTGGGAATGACAAACGACTAACTAGAAATAAATATTCAAACAACTAATATGGCTTGTCACTTCCATGAGTGACTTACATACACACAGGCAACTTTCGTTCTCACATCGTAGTCCCAAGGTTAAAACAAGTTTCAAGGTGACTCATTGTCAACCTGTCCCAACACCACAACCATAACAAACAACCACTCAATGAAAATAAATAAATAAATAAATTGTTTACATTTACATCACCCAAGTTCACTCAAATTATCATGTACCTCAATTAGACCCAGCATTAATATATGACTAATATATCAGCAACACTAATTCTCACTACATCTATAGTGTAACAAGGACTGGCCTAAGGGATTTATAAGTTTTGCACCAATGATGTAAGAAAACTTTATAGCTAACAAAGAGGGATAGTAAAACTAATTTCCTATTTCAACCTCACGAAGCACACTGTCACTACCCGCTTTAAACTTAATCCAAATGTTCACTTACATCTCCCACCTATGCTCACGTAATACAACACATTCCTAGGTAGAGTTTAACACATTTTTCTCCAACTCTACTCCCTCGGCACAAACAAACACACAATAACCACAAAGGTTTCCAACAACTAGCCCCCAAATATAGGAACAAGAACAATTGAGTCAAAAGTGGCAGATATCACCCACACTGTGTCTACCAACATGCCAAATTATATCACAAAAGGAAGAAATATACTTCTTCCAATTGAGGGTCCATATGACAGCTCTGGCATAGTAACAATGCACACAGGCCCTTGGGACCTCTAATCAACCTTTCTGTTTATCGGAAGATAGGCCTGCTGCACCGACTGTGCAAGAGTGGGCTCTGGTTCTATTCTAGATGCTAGCCCAGACTGAAGAATATGCAACTGTTGAGATCCCGAAGCGCTAGGAACCCCCACAAATTGTAGGCAAAGTCTTCTCACATGCCCTGTTTGCCCATACTGATAATAGGTGGGTGCCAGAACATTACCCCGAAACTGGCTCCGAGTACAAGCCGGCCATTGCTGTTGTTGCTGCTAACCTCCTCTTTGTGGACATACGGGGAACTTGTGGCCATTTTGGCTACACCGAAAACAAGTCACCATGTTTTGACTAGTACCTCTTGAACTCATCTCGGCAGATGGAATCCCAGACCCGACCTGTGAAGACTATGACTGAAACTAAAAGGAGCTTTTCAATTTCTTGGACACTCTTAAGTCATTCAATGACTTGTGTGTAACACCCCACCAATTATCATGTACATAGAACAGTTAAAATATACTTTCTACACATATACCCACAATACAATTCCATTCAAATGTTTCTCTTTCTCATTGAACTACAGATTTTACATACAAAACAATTCCAACAATACATCTCCCTGTTCAGTGAGTTAGAGAAAATCATAAAATAATGACATTGCCTTTCTAGTTTACTAGTTACATTGGGACATTAATACAAATTACAAAGAAAAATAAAAGTAGAGAAGGAATTTCATCATTTCATTACAACATTAAGTTTCACAAAAGGTTAGGCTTTTTCAACAAAAAGGAAAAGAAACATCTTTATCTTCTTTTTCTTCATAAACGGGTTTAGGGTTCTTCATTACCTGAAATGTTAGTAGAAAAATAGGAATGGGCAATTTTGCCCAGTAGAGAATAACTTTAATCGAGCACATAATCATATAGAGCACATACGAATTACTTTCCTAAAATATTAATTTGTCCCACAAACATTAAGAGACTTCCAAATAGACATAGTATTGATTAGGTGCTTTTCTAAAAGACTTCAAAGAATCTCATGAATGCAAACCACATCTCAGAAGTTTAACCCCATACCTACATAGTCATATAAGCACAGACAAAGCATTCAAAGCACATAAACGTCCCATTCCAGCCTAGTAAACCCATTATGACAAGTGTCACTTCCCACGAACCCAAGGTATTCAAACTTGGTTAGCTTTGATACCAAGTTATAACACTCCAAAATTTTTAACTCATTTTATAATTACCAATCCATTATTATTACTCAATTCCATACTATAAGTGTGAATTAAAGAAAATAAAATACTACATTCTTATGAACCAAAATACATTTTCCTTCTTGTAAATTCTTTTATAACTACGTCATTGGATTCACATAGAAATACATACCATATAGTGGCTCGAGTTAAGACCCAGCCTTTTTTTATTATTTGATTTGGGATTCGATACTCATTGTTGTTGTTTATATTCTTTGTTGTCTTGTTGTGATGTGGGATTGATTGTCTGGAGTTGTTGGGAACATGTTGGGAATTTGAATTTCAAAAGGATTTTTGATAGTTTGTTGTTGAGTTCGCTCGAGCAATCTTTAATTTCTCGAGCTGCTTTTGGTTCCTTCCAACATCTATGTTTGTAGTCTAAACTTCTAGGAGTGGGGTGTTCTTCGCTTGAGCTATGTGTTGGTCACTCGAGCAATATTATATGTCTGAAGCTCGAGTAGTATTTCTTTCGCTCGAGCGGTCTCTTTATAGATCTAAACTACTAAAAGGGATTCATTATACGCTTGAGCCATGATTTGGTCGCTCGAGCGGTTCTTTGTGTCTGACGCTCAAGCGGTGGTTTGGTCACTCTAGCGGTCTGTGCATATATCAATACGGGAAAATGATATTTTCTTTCACTTTTTGATATATCTCTCTCTCTCTCTAAAAGGTAACTTTATCAGATTTCTTCACACACTCTCTCTAATTATTGTTTAAGCACCCCTATACACTCAAACCTGTTGGTCTCGCTGTTGTAGTGTTTTAGAAAAAAATCGTAGAGGTGAACATTCTAATCGAAAAAATTCTAGTTTTTGTCTCTATCAAACTTTGGGTCTTGTTCTTCCCTCATTTTAATCTTGAGGTAGTGTAGACACCCCATTTTTGACTGCCCTTAAGACTTGGGCGCCACTGATTGCTTGCTTGATGGTGAAGGCTATGCTATGCAAACGTTAAATTTCTTCGGCAAGAGGAGCTCCAAATCCCAACCTCACACCCCTTTTTGGACCAAAACTATTTTGACTAAAACTTTTTTTTAGACCTCAAAGCCCTCTCTTTCAAAATATTTTTGAAAATTCTTCTACGATGTTCCGAGGCTCGCATTTCGTTAAAAATTGCACTTTTCGGTAAATCGAGCAAGGACAAAGTGGAAATAAATAGAAGAGAGGTGAACTCTTTGAAAAAATATTTAAAAAATCTTATTTAGAGGTTTGGAGTTGAAGAAAATTGGAGAGGAGGAAAGAAACCAAGTTGGAGAAGAAGTTGGGCATGAATCTGGTTAGGACCAAAACTGAGCAGTCTTTACTAAAAGAGGCATATCTTTTTGCACACTTGGAACTTTGATGTGAGGCTGCCACCATTGGAAAGAAGACTTCAGGGGCTCCAATTTATATTCAAGAATGACCTGCAAATGAGTCCAGATGAAAGAGATATGCCCATTCGAATTTGGGCCTGGAGACTAGTTTTTGCTTGTCGGCCACCAGTGGAGCTTGTCAGCCATGTGTTGGCTAGAGGTGCATTTTTTCGGCCACCAGTGATGGCCGACCGGCCACAGGTGTCAAAAAGGTCAGATTTTGCAGATATTTTCCTCTAGCGGTCTCCCAAATGCTCCAGTTATCTGTTTTGTTGATATTTTTGACCCGAGCTCTTGTATTTCTCTATATAGAGGCCATTCTCTATTGTTTTCAAGGTTGGAAAGTTTGGGAGCCTCTCTCTCTATAATCCTCTCTCTCTTGCCCTTTTGTGCATACAAGTAGAGATACACTTCTAGTTTGCCTATCAACCCTTACCCAAAGTTGCTTATCTTTGGGCTGAGGTCACTTGGAGCCTTGTTTGAGCTCTAGAAAGAGGTTTGGGCTTGGATTGTTGCCTATATCGTGCTTTGGCTCCAAAAGGTATACTACTTGCTTTGTTAGCTTGTTTTGCCATCTTTTCAAACTTTTTTTGGCCTGATTTTGAACTGGAAAAACCTCTATTTTTATGACCTAAAAATAGTGGTTTGAGGCTATTTTGAGTTAGGGGGTGGTCCACCATTCTTGTCTCTTTGCTTGTTAAGCTTTTGTGCCATCTTTTCATCACTTTCAAAACAACTTTTTTGGGCCTTTTAACCACTGAATCTCAGAGGTTTTTCAATGACAAAAACCTTCTTTTGAAGTCCAAAATTGGAGGGGGTAGCCTCCCCTCCTTGTGTCTTGTTTGCATGCCTAGTTAGCCTCACATGTTAGCATGTTTTTCTAGCCTAACTTAGCTTTTGTCTAGCATGTTTTTGCCATTGTTTTGACCTGTTTAGGCTCTTTTTTGGGCTGGTTAATTCATTTGAGGCTTGTTTTGCATAGTTGTAGGGTTAATTCCTTCACTAACTGAGTGTTTCTAGGCTTTGAGCATCATTTGTGTGTCTTGGTTGCATGTTTTAATGTTTTTTCATGCCTAATTCCAGCACTTAACATCTCTGCAACCTCCCTCTTTGCTTCACTTCTTCATTTGTTTGAGGGTTGTTTTAACCTTAGGCTTGTTTAAGCTTAAGGTTGAGGCTCATGCTTAATGGTTTAATCCTCTTTTGAGGGTTCATTACCAATGGCATGCGGCTTCCCTCATGCCTTGAATTACCCTTTGATTGACACTTCTTTCGCTTTAGAGGACACTCACTTTTGGACTAATCAATTAAAGAATGGATTGGTAAGCTAAAATGAGTAAACAAAAATGAACAAGTAAAAGAGGTAAGATAAACATCTTTTGTGTTGCATTGCATGTGTTCGAATCGGACATTAATTCGAACACGAGGAAAATGGGACATCTTATACTCAAAGTGATGAAATGTGCCACTTTCCTTGGTCACCATTATCCTTGATCATGCATGATAGGACGGTGGTCTTTTTGAGTCTTGTTTTGTACTTATTAAGCTTGTACAAGCTTGGTTCCTTAGCCATCATGCATGGAAAATGCTTGGTTGATGGTTTGAGGGCCAAGAGTTACACTTATTTGAACCTGTGTGATGATAAGGAGGATAACAGTACACACACTCCTTGAGAATACACTGCTTTGCCTCTGTTTGCTCTCTGTTGCAGCAAAAAAGGAAGTTCAGGGCAGGGGTAGCTGACTGGCCACCAGCAGTGGTCGACAGCCACCAGCAGTAGCTGACCGGCCACCAATGGTAGCCGACAACCACCATTGGTAGCCGACAGCCACCATTGGTAGCCGACCAGCCATCAATGAAAATTTTGCACAAGTGTGTTCCTGAGTTGAAGCAGAGGCATTCTGGGAGTTGGCTACACTGTTGGTGTTCAAATAAGTGCAAATAGAGGCGTTCACTAGCAAGGCGGTGGCTTTTCGGGTGGAGAAATCGAGCATGCATGCATCCCTCACTTCCTGAGGCCATTTAATTTCTTTGTTTAAGTTAATTAGTGGTAGCTAATTTACTTACTTTGTACTTAATTAATTAGCTTAGTGTTTAGCTAATTAATTCGTTTTGTAATAATTAATTAGCTTAGAATAGTTAGTTAAATATTGTGTTGTAATAATTTTAGCTTAGCTTAGTGTAGCTTAGCTTATTCATTCGGACCCTCCTTCGCGAGGGCGTAATGTTGTAATAAGTGTGCGTGCGTGTGTGTATGTCTTCCAACCCCACGTCTTTCTCTCTTTTATTTAATCTCTTTTGATGGTTAGATTAGGGATCATATTTCGATTAGCATATCGCATGCTTGCATCCATTCATTTCGTATTGCATGCACCAAGGCTCGGCGCATCATTCAAATTGCATCGTCATTTCAATATCTTCTTTGAATACGTGTTTAAATCGCATGTTGTTCAAATCGATTCATATGCCATATTAGTAGCCGAGCCTATTAATTGCATATTGCATGTGTTGCATTAGACACTTAACATGGTTAGGATCATGCATTTTTCTAACTAGTTTCTGTTTTGGCTTGGAGTATTCGGTGAGTTTTATGCTTTAGCATACTTGCATGAGTGTGATTGCCATATTGCCATGATTCGCATGCTTACCATAAGGCTATGTGCTTAAATGCCAAACTGCATGAATGCCTGTGGATGAAGGCTTGTTGTTTGAATTGGAACGATTCAACAAATGTGAGTTTTAAGCCCACTTTGTTGTGGCAAATCCTATTTTAACCCCACTATGTTTGGTGGCAAATCTGCATCTTTTAAGCCCACTTGAGGGTGACAAATTCAAACCATTTTCGCAAACAAACGTGAGTTGAATTGTTTCAAATTGAGCAAACTAGTCTATATTTGGTTGTGCGCATCACATAGTAAGGCTAGATTAATAACCGGAATAAGAGCACATAATGTTTATAAAATTTCATATCATGATTAGTAGAGGTCAACCTTCGATCGGGCGAGCGGGGGTGCTCATTTCAGGACCTTTCCCTTTCGTACCTAAGTTTCCAAGCCGAGGCAACTTTAGTGATGACGGACACGTGGCCTTTGGCACGAGTCAGGGTTTCCTAAATTTTTCCAAAAAATAAAAAAAAATATTTAGGTGGCGACTCTGTATCTTGCAAAGCAGTCCAAATTTTGTCATTATTTGATTTAAAATCGATTTTCTAAAACAATTTGCCAGATTTGGACTCTTTGGTGTTTATCAGTTTCATATTGTACTTGTGAGATTAGATTCAGAACCACGAGGGTTCGAACTGTGAGGCCTTTCTTTTCAAACCTTTCCGAAAGGCGGGGCACGAAAAAAGGCGAGTCCACAGGTAGGGATTTCTTCAACCTCTTTGTACGATTCTTAGCTTTGTTATATGTTCCTTGAAAGTATAGTGATTTGGGAGTTATGGATTTGGCTTAGGGTTTGGTTTTGGGAGTATAAAAGAGGGGCTTTCAAATGGGTTCACAGGAAATGTTTTACGGAAGAGTATATTGTTAGGTTGGGTTAAAATTTTGAAAATCTCTCATTTAAATATGTTTTTGAAAAAGAACAGAGGTTTTTGTTAGAAATCATTGATTTTTGAACGAAGAAAAAAGGAAAAGATGTTAAACTTTAGAAATGCTAATGTGAATATACCTATTGATGATGAGAGTGGAGTTGAATATGAAGTATCACTCCTATATTAAGATTATGAAATTATACTTGTTGTTTGGAGATTTAGTTTTTGTATAGAGATATCTATTTTGGGTTATCGGTGGAGGGTAGTTTTGATTGTTGTAGAAATTACGTGAGGATTAGGTTAATTGAAGCCAATTACTCATACATCATACATCTTGCATTGAACATTGTTTTATATTTATACATTGAAAATGTGTCATTTTGAGAGAAAGGGGTGAATACCTTGGTGAATCTAGTTAGGGCGTGTGGTTGTGGTATTATCTATGTTGGTCGGTGTGTCCTTGGTGAAAGTCCAGAAATCTGTTAGGTATTGATCCTTTCGGTTAGTACTAGTAAAATGACTTTGAGCCTGTATAGCCTACTGACAGACATGTCCGTAGAGATTCCTAGTGTTGTGTATCAACTGCCCTATTTTCTGATTTAAAAAGTATTGTTTTACGAATTGATTTATAATCATGGCATTGCATTGCTTTGAAAGAAAAAAGTGTAACATTTTGGTAAATGACATGCATATGCATTCACCATATGACTTTCTTAAGTATTATACAGTGTGTTAAGGCATTCTCTACCAGGCTTTAGCTCACCTTATGTGAAAACCAACTTTTAGGTGTTGATGGTATGCCTCCGCCAAGGACTTAACTTGGGAGGATTTTGGAGCTGAAGGCTTATTCGTTTTGTATTGTAAATATCTTTTGTATAAGCCTCGAGCTTTTTATTTGTTTCGGGTTTGACCCACTTTTGTTATAACCAAGCATTATCTTGGAAATTTGTAACCATTAAGGCATAAACTTAATTGTATTTCCTTTCATTTCTATTTTGCACTATGTGTCATATGCTATAGATTCAGAATTTAGGGTTTATGAATGTTTGATGCATGTGGCACCTTTTGTAATGTTTACTAGAGAATTAATGAAAGACTATTACCTTATTAGTTTTTCACATATGTGTTGTATATTATGGGTTACTCTGTGGTTACATTTTGGGGGTGTTCTACCAAAAGATAGAGAAATACATTAAAAATCCTAAGGGCTTACAGCTTTCAAGGTGAAGGCCTTGATTACAACAATTATAAATCCTATCTCGGACAAGGAAGCTTGGTAGCTGTCAACAAGTAATCATAAAAAAAGAGCTCCTGTACCCTGATAAAGTCTTCAAGACTTGCCACAGTGTGGAAGCACATCGTCAACACAATCTGAAAATTTGAATATCAAATCTAATAGGAAATGAGCATTGCCGCCCAGTAGGAATAATCTTAACAATTTACATATCTATGTTTCTTATGCTTATGCAATGCACATGCTATGCATAAAACCAATACTTAGCTTCCTTTGAAAACCATTGTTGACTCAATCACTTGGACCTTTGAGATCCCTTTTTGGCAATAAAATCCATAATATATAACAATTCTACATTTTTCCATCCTCACACAAATGGCCAATGGGGCACCTATTTCTCCACATTTCTCCGTCCTCACACGGATGGCCAATGGGGCACCTAACATAGGCATTGATTCCAAAACATTTTCCCAAAAACCTTTATTTCATTAAAGACTCAACACTTGCCCAAAACCATGCAATGCAATGCCATGCGTGAAGTGCAACTAATGTAATAGCTTAAACAATAAATTACAATATAATTCCATCAACAATAGCTAAAACATTAATTAAATCAACACATAATCATATTACCAAAATCCACGTAACTAACATCATCATCTGTATCTTATAATTTCCAAGCATTCCTCAAATCATTAACATCATCCCGTGCTTTATTTGAATTCTTTATCACTTCCCATTGATGGAACATAATAATTTTCATTTCAAAGTTCTTAACTCTTTAGATATTTAATAGTAATTTTCAATACAAATCTCGAGATGTAATTATTTAACAAATCTTTGAGTTTCCAAACAATCATAACTAAAGTTTCACAACAACCATTAATTTATTTCAAAACCTTCTTTTAAATCAACATTTTCTTCTTAGGGTATTACAAAAATTTGGGGGTTTCATCCTAACTTTCAACAAACCTCAAAATTATCAATTTATAACACACACAAGTAAAGATTTAAAAGATCATCTCAAAACTTGAGTGAAAACCCCCTTATTTTTCACAAACATCTTCAAATCAAAACTATTTTGGTTAAATCATCATGCTCTAAACCAAATTCATACACAATCACTTCAAAATATAGATATATGAAGTTAAGAGAACTTCTACCTCAAGGATGAGAGAGAAAGGTTGAAGACCTAAACTTTGGCTATGACAAAAACACGATCTAATTGGTTCCAAATGAAGGTCTTGGCGCGATCTAACTTTTATCCTCAAGGACTAGGGGTAGATCTAGCTAGCTTCTAGATAGAGGAAATCCAAGCACAAAGCTCTAAAAATGGAGGTATGGAAATGAGAGAGAGAGAGAGAGAGAGAGAGAGAGAGAGAGAGAGAGAGAAAAGCGAGGAAAATAAGAAAGGATGGTTCCATTTATAGTGGAGGGATATAACAGGATGTAGGGCCCAAGAATACATAAAAATATAAAGTAAAAAAATCCCAAAAAGTGGGGCTCAAAACATGGCTAAATGTGTTTTATTTTCTGTTAAGTGTCAACACCTTGAAGAGGGTGTTGACATCCACGTACAAGGTAACGAAGGAATAAGTTTGAAATAGGCAGAGTGTCAACCCCAGACTGCCCGGTGTCGATCCCCAAAAGCAGAATACTCTAGGTCTTTTTCTAGCTTGATGGTGTTGACACCCCAAAGGGGTGGTGTCGACACTAAGAAGTAGAATGTTACACAAGAACTCATAGAGCTCACTACAAGAAATTGCACTTTTGGCAATTACTTTTGGCGGCGACGTCAATTTTTCATCGCCAAAAGTATATTTTTGGCGACACAGTGATCAATTGCGTTGGTAAAAGTATACCTTTACCGATGCAATTTGCTATCGTCGTTAAAAAAGCATAACGTTCGTTTAGCGCCAAAACTTTTTGTTGACGCCAAAATTTCAGAACTTTTAGCTACGAGGCTTATGTTTTAGCAACACAATGAGCGTTGCTATTAGTGTGCATGCTTTTGGCGATGACAAGTTAGCGTGGGTAAAGAGTTAACCATTTAGCGACGATAACACTATTCGTCGATAAAAGTTTTGCTAGTGAAACGAGATGATTTCGTGATTTGTGTTTTTATTATAACTTTTCAAAAAGTTTTAAATATTCTAGTTATTGAATTGTAAAATTAAAGTGATCATCGAATTAGATCACAAAATGAACCCATCAAGACTAAACACACTCTTAAGTTGAGATGGCTAATTTGAGATAATCTAAACTTTTCCAAAGAATGTGGTTAGATTATCAATTTCAATATATTTGGTTTTATTTTTAGAAACTTGTTTCCGAAATTTTTTTTCTAAAAAATTTAAAAAACTTTGGTAAGAAAAATAAAAAATACTTATTATTTTTGTATAATTTTATCTTTTAAGAGGTCATAAATAATTTTTAAAAATTTAAAAATATATTTTTAATTTTTATTGTTCTCAAATTAGTTTTAATTTTTTCAAAAAAAAAAATCTAAAAATTATTTTATTATTTTATTTTATTTTATTTTAGTGTTTTGGTGATCTGCTTGTAGAAATGGTTGAGGCGGTGGAATGTTCCCTCTCAAAATTCCCTCTTTTTTTCCAGGATAGGTAATGAACCCCCTCATCACTCTTCCCGATTTTCACTCTTGCACGGCCTTCTCTCACAATTTGTAGTTCTTTTCCCCTCACAATCGCACACCCGCATAGACGTTTTGTTGATCGTTGGGTTTCCGCCGTTTGCTGCTGCTGTGCGAGACTAGGTGAAGATTCGACTAAAAATACTTATAGTTCTTTATTTATCTCTTGCTCAATTCGATTCTCTCTTATGTTTTTGGATCTATGTTTTTTTATTATTAATCAAGTTTTCTTCGATCTGTCTTTGATATCCATGTGATTTTGCTATTCAAAATGCGACTGTCGATAAGCTATATGAAATGATTTAACTACTGATGTGAAATCGAAGTAAGTTTTATAGGTATTTAATTGAATTAGGTTTAGAATAAAATCTGTATATCAATGCCCTCATTTTGTATTTTGATATGATGTACTCTTAAGAGAACATTTCCTGAAATGTCTCTGTCCCTTGCTTTGTGATCATTTTTAAAGCATTTCTAAATATATTATTTAGTACTTCTTTTGAAAATCCATGATTTTTGAAAATCATGAAATATTGCAGTTCCCCCCTAAAATATGCGTATATATATATATATATATATATTAGTTTATAAAACAACAACAGAAACAGGCATCTGGGTGTTAACAAAAAATTATAGGCAAATTAAAAACAAATAAATAAAGTGAAGAGACAAAAGAGGGGCATTTTTACAAGTAAAATTTCCCTTTGTGATTTGGTTGGTGCAGAATCAGTTTCACCAGAATGAGGGCCAATTCATTCAAATTCAATATAAGCATCCACTCATTTAAAACTAGTGAGCTCAGATTTATTTTTCGCGTGATGTATAAACAATCATTGCTAGATCCATAATGTTATAATAATCATTGTTCTGGTTTGTATTGATATTAAATGCAATGTATAACCCCCTCTGGCCCATAATTTTCTACCTTATAGGACTAGTTATTTCATTTCACCTTTCTATCAGATGGCCTAATTAATGCCGTCACAACTTGAATGCTTGTCACTATTATTTCATGCCATGGGTTATTGCAAAAATGAGAAATCTTCATGGACTTACTTTTCTAAAAGGGTGCCAATCTTTGTAGGACAGAAAAATATTTGTTATCACAATCATGTGTTGTCATGCAAGGCAGGTTCATCTGATATTTGTTTTTGTGGTATTTGTTGTTCTTATCATTTTCTTGTTACCATTCTCTGCATATGAAAATTTGCGAAGTACCAACTAACTAAATGTTAGATGATAACTTTGATAATTGCAAACTTATCCGTACCCTTCATAGATTGAAATAATGAGTTACCTTGGCTGAGGTAGGGTGAATTAGGCCCCATTCAGATATAATCCTTCCATCTTTCCATAATTTTTCTCTCATTCATTACAGAGTCTTTGTTTCCAAGTCTAATGTACTCATCACAACCTGTTCATACATGCAGTTTTCTCGTTCTAGTTTTTTTGCTTTGTTTTTTTTATTTATTATTAGTTCCCCCCCATCCACACACACACACACACACACACACACCAAGAGTAGCCTTTTCCAAGGCTGCACATTATTTTGGCCTCCATTATTGGGCACTCCCTTTTTGTTACTCACAATATGCAGAGCCCTCATCTTTGCTAACTGACTGTCAATAACCATAAGGTCCATACCAGAAAAAATGTCAATATGTTAATAGTTCATCACAGTGATTTTAGCCTTATTGAAGTCGATGAAAATGCACAATATCTTCCATTCCCTTATGGTCTTACTGCAACTCAACTAAAAACATGCTATTGATGCATAAAAGTAATCCCATTGCGCCACATCACCATAGCAAATCTAACGGAGCATCTACCGTAACCCAAACAATAGTTGTTGGCCTCCTTGATCTTCTTGGTGAACTCCACCACCACTATTTGCCTGCCTTCATTGTCATTCCCAAACACCCACTCTCAATGTCTTGATGTCAGTTATGGGGCCAAGTCCCTTATCTTCTGATTTGATCTTTGCTGTGTCATTGACAATGAATAACAAATTGATTTTGTATTCGTTGCATTACTTTCAAAAGATTGGAACAAACCACTTGTAATTGCAACTTTGTTTGTTGGGTTTTTTTAATAAAGATGGTGAGGAGGGTGGTGTGATCGGGAGACAATGCAAAGGTTGAATTGGGAGGTTTGGACAGTGCAGATGGAGAATCATCATAACAATGATCATGTCATTTCAAAACCCTGCATTGTCACTGTCAACTATCCCATAAAACTTCCAGAATCTTTTTCCTCAATTCTACCCCCACCTCCTTGTTTGTATTCATTCATCACAACCAAACCCAATCATCATTGGTTTTCTACATTCTTTCAACTAGAAGAAGAAACACATAAATCTCACAAAGGTATATTTAGTTGACTTGTGATTGTCAAAAGTATACGGTTATGGAACATCAATTATGTGTGGAAGCTTTAATATGCCTAAGTGGCACATATGACATTATGTTCTTGCTTTCTCTTTGTTATGAAGGTAATGCTTTAGTACTACATTGAACGACAATGCTTATTGAAGTGTACCCGTCAGATTATCATGCATGCACGTAAGTCCATTATGCAACTGGTTTAATTCCATTTTACACTTGTGGTCTCTCTCTCTCTCTCTCTCTCTCTCTCTATATATATATATATAAATGTATACATGCATATATTTATGAACTTCTTTTATATTTAAATTCAAGGTATCCCGTTTATTCACTTTGATAGAGGTTTGGGATATACATTTGCCATGTGCATCGTATAGTATTTTGAATTGTATGTGTACAAGTATTGTGATCTTATAAAAACAAATCAGTTATTAGTACTCATCTCCCATTCCAATGTCAATTCATGAAAGTACTATAATTTATAACCTAAGATTAAATGCAACCTATAATTTATGATTATCATATGATATGATTATATATAGTTGGAACTGTGTTCTGAATTCTGATATCTTTGACAGTGAGGTAGATATTTACAGTGTTTACAGTGTGCATATTTTTTTTCCATTTGGCATAACTAATGAGCATTGGCATTTATTGCTCATACCCTTACATTATGCTTTCCTTATCTAGCATCCTGGTAATTCAAATTTGTTGCTATTTATACAAAAGTGTATGTTTTAAGTACTTAAGATGAGGTCCGTACCTGATGCGTCCTACCACAATTACGGAAGTGTCGAGGCTTATTTGATGCTAGGCCCATGAGAGGATAATGTGGCATATGATGAACTTAGTCTTTAGTCTTATTAAGATTCTTTTCTGCAAAAGTACTGCTAAACTTTAAACACTATAAAGTTCTCAAGTTTTAGGAATATAATTGTATTTTACGCTTTAGACCTCTCTCCCCCTTTCTTCTTTACGTCTCTTATTTTTGTCAGTCATTTCTTTTGTTCGTCTCAATTTCTCTTTCTACTCTTCTTCTACCTTTCTTTTTAAACACTTCTTTTATCTTGAAATGCTTCAAATTATTATTTCCTCTCTCTGTCGCCAGCCATGGAACATGAGATGGAGAAACTTGCTTTGATTTTATAATCTTACTAGATGCTCCTTAAGCTCCTGGATTCTGCCCATTAGTGCCTTTAGAGAAATATCCTATTTTGCTATTGGTTCCTGGTATGCTGGCTTAACCATCAATCTGTGGAAAGGACAGGGATGACTTCTGATTTGATTTCTACACCATTACACCTTGTTTAAATCTATAAGTGATAGTGTGACCACTTGAGGGAAGCTTTACTTCCATTGTGGTTTTTAAATGCAGTGAAATGTCCCTTCAAAAACCTTTTGAAGCTTCTTAATATTTTATGGGTGATGCTGGATTGCCTTGAACACTCTTATCAAAGTTTGACTGCCAAACCATTATGTTTGGATGGTTGATCAAGCTGGTTGAACTGTGCTCATAGTACAGGTTCAAAGCAAGACATGCACACCACATCCCCACCTAGACTGTTTCCATTCTTTTAAAATGTCATATTGGCGTGTTCATGTTGCGTTAGTGTATCTGTGTTCTGTTGGCTCTCAGTGTCCATGTCTACATTACTTGGTAGATGATAGTGTGCACCTGCAAGTTAGGACTTGAATGTTTTGTCTAAGTTCAATGACTGTTGGTAAAGTTTGAATGTGTTAGATTTTGAACTTTCACTACTTTGTCTAATCTAATGCATTGCTGCTTTGATTCCTGAATAAACATTTATTTTGATGTAGTGTATGTTGGAACTTCTAAAGAAGGTAGTGCAGTAATTATGTATTGGGAAACAACATTAAAAAATGCTCTGTTATTTAGTTTTTGCTTATTAATTTGGAAAAAAAAGGACCTATAATTTGCTGGACATTTTAAACTGTTGAATTTACTGTCTTTTGTCAAGTCACTAAATTTTGACTTACATTCTTTTGCATGGCTATATAGGACAATCCAGTAGTTCCAATTGGGAGGAACCCTAGGACAGATGTCCTTTTGAAAGCAGAAAAGCAGTGTTGGAGTCTGGCAGAAGTGCTGTTTAATTGTTAGGCTCTGGTGCCTTATTTAGCTTTTGTTTTCTTATGTTTTATTGTTGATAGCTCTGTTGTGCCTAAGGGATGCCTCTTGTAAGTTTGTAAATCTTATAAAAAATATAAATGATTTTCAATTATTTTTGCTGATACAAATTTGTCATTGCCAAAAAGTAAGCTTTCTTGACAAACAAATCGTCAGCAAATGGCAATATTTACTGACGTAAATGTGTTGTCAAAAGTTTACTTTTGCCGACTCATATGATTGAGAAGGCATATGGATGGTGGTTTCTATGTGCTTAATTTGGTGTGTTTGGAGAAAGAAATCAATGTGCCTTGGAGGGTATAGAGATGGCTACTCATAGGCTAATGCTAACCTTACTTAGATGAAGGAGAAGGCTTGTGACTTTTCCTTTTTTTTTTGGTGGATTTTTTCAGGGGAATTAAGTTTTAGGGAGAGAATATAGTTTATCTTTTGGGGAAGGTTTAATGTCTATCTTTCTTTTTTTGTTTTGTTTTTTGTTCTTCTGTCTGCAAATCTCTAATGTACAGGGGTGATGACCCTTTGTGTTCTATGAATCTATACTTTATTTACTTATCAAAAAAAGCAAAAAAGAAAAAAAGAAAAGAAAAGAGAAGAGAGTAGAACATTCAATAATAATGTGTTCTTTACTGTTATACCAATTTTATGCCTTAAAAGTCTACTGGTTACTGGTTACATCTAACTTAATGGAAAAGCAAAAGAAAGAATTTGGTGTTTGCTCAGCTTGTGCTAAACTTACATCTGCATTGAACATTTTCTAACTCCTCTAATCATTAATCTTTTTCTACTCTAGCAGAGGATTTGGAGAGAGTTTTTGTAGTTGATATATAAGTCTCTAAGGGAATGTCAGAGGTTTTGAATGGCAAAATAATGGTAAGATTATATATCTCATATCCTATTTCTTCCTCACATAAGTAGAGGATCATTTTGCTTTTGTTTTGCTATTTTATAACTGGCTGAAGCTGATATTTCTATAATACGCAGATTATTTCATCAGGACAGTCGGATGCCATTACAAGGGCACGCCTATTCTCTCTGGTACAATCTACTTATGTCACTACTCTGTAACACTTGCATGAGGATTCAGTTTTTTGATCACTACTTTTAAATTTTCTATTTCATCTTTAAGACAAACTATTGTGTTTTTCAAACAGCTATGAGTGAGAAACTTTGGTGTCGTTTGGTAACACTTACGTTTTCAGTTTTCTGTTTATATTTACAAAAATTTTAAAAACTCAAATAAAAACTTGTTTGGTAAAATTTTTGATTTATAAATCAATGGTCTCAGTTTATAAATTTGGCCAAAAAATGAAAACACAAAAAATGTGTTTCCATTTTGAGTTTTGAGTTTTTTTTTTTTTACCACCCAACACTAGCCACTACCCGCCACCATTTTCCACCACCGTCTTCCGCCGCCACCACTACCACCACCCATCCCCCACCACTACCTGCCACCACCACTCACCACCCACCTGCCACCACCCGCCACCACCACCCACCAGCCACCACCCACTTGCCACCACCACCCACCCCTCTCCGCCACCACCACGACCACCCACCATCCATTTGCCATCCACCCGCCACCACCCACCACCCGCCACTACCATCCACCGCCCGCCACCACCACCCGCTATCTACTTGCCACCGCCACTCACCACCCACCTGCCACCACCATCTACCACCTGCTACCCACCCGCCACCACCACCCACCACCACCACCTCCACCATCACCCACCACCCACCTACCACCACCAACACCTACTTGCTACCACCTACCACCCGCCACCGTCACCCACCCACCCGCCACTACCCACCACCACTCGCCATCCGCCACCCACCTGCCACCACCACCCGCCACCCGCCACCACCACCCACTCGCTACCAACCGCTACCACCCGCCACCGTCACCCACCTACCCACCATCACCATCCACCACCCGCCATCTGCCACCCACCTGCCACTACCACCACCCACCCGCCACCACCACCACCACCACCACCCACTTGCTACCGTCACCCACCCGCCTCCACCCACCACCCACCGTCACCACTTTCCACCACCACTTGTCACCACTTGCCATTTCTCACTCTTTTTTATATTTTGAAAATTTTTTAAACATTTTGTCAATTACCAAACGCGTTTGTAGTTTATGTTTTTCTAAAAATAAACAAAAATCAGTTTATAAAATTTTTATAAATATAAACTGAAAACGTAAACGTTACCAAACACACCCTTTATGTTTTTGAGGGGGCACTTGGTGCTGGAAGGTGGGCTTTCTTCACAATCTTACCAATTTCTTTGTCATGTTTAGATTGTAGAACAATTTGAATTGTGTTGTTGAGACAAATTTTCATATAAAATTGGTGACAATTAAATTTAGGGTAAAAGATGAAGACAAGAAGAGAGAGAGAGAGAGAGAGAGAGAGAGAGAGAGATACAGGAAAAGGCTAATGAGAGACACCAAAAGTAGGCACATGTTCTCTTCTTATACACACATATGTTTGCATTTTGTCTATCATCGACTGAACCAACCCAATTTGCATCACTAAATGCTTTCAATTTTAAGTGATCATGGTTAGAGCACAGGATCCATTTCACAAGAGCTGACTTGAGATACCTCTAAATGAACGATCAGGCACAAAAATTTTGGCATGATCAAGCAACTCAGATTATTATGTTCTTCCTCTTCCATGATTATGTCTTATGTTATTTTATTTTGCAGTATGTAACTCTAAGTTAAGTTAATAAAGTTTGATTAAGTAGCATGTACTTGTTATTTTGAAATGATAGTTGAAATGGGAGAATAAATGGAGGGAGCAAAGTCATCATTGGAGCAACATTGCTAATATATAGCATTTTGTCTCTTTTTATTGCTAAATTATAACAATATTCAGCATGTAGCTATTGAACCATTGGAGACTAGAAAATTCACAAGACAGCACCAGGAAACCATAGGAGATTTTTTTTACTTGACAGGAATACAAGAACTGATAGGCTGCTTCTTAGTAGTGATATGGCTTTGATAACATGTAAATATTGGAAACAAAAAGTGGAATTAAAATTTGGTTGAAAAAAAAAAAACTAATGGCTTTGCGCAGAAAACAACACCTGACCTAATATTACACTAGTGATTGTGTAAACCAAGTCAAATCTAATTTACTATAAACTTACAACTAAATGATTCTTGAATATTCCAATACAAATTTAAGTAATTTCATATCTCTGAACAATGCTTTTCAAATGATAATTTAATTGTGTCTTGGTTGTGCCACTTGATAGTAAATTTGTTTGTGCTAGGTGTTTAACCCAATTTAACAGGGATTAGCACAAGGGAATGGCCCTTTTTCTTTGTTTATTTATGTTAGGTGTTCTCATATCATATTAGATGATGTCATTGTTAATGTCTACTTTTCTTTTTTAAATTGCAGCAAAATTAAAATGGTAATAGAGCTGCTTGAGGGCATTCATTTTGTTTCTTCTGTGGAGGCCATTTCTCTTGGTGCCCAAGCTGGTATTCATCCATGGATAATTTATGACATTATTTCTAATGCTGCTAGAAATTCATGGTAAATTATTGTTCACAATTCTTTACTGAGGATTATGTTGTGTGTTTAAAATTTAAATATTTCTAGTCCTGAAGCATTCCTTATAAGCATTCTGATCTGAAATTGCCAATTCTAGATCAGGCACAACCTTGATAGATGAGACTGCTAATAATCTGATTTGCACCATGGGCACCAGTTGAGACCATGGCACTGATTGGCACTTTCTGTTTCTGACAATGAACTGATTTTGTAGAACCCATGCCTTTAAAGAAATTAGCTGCAAAATTTATTGAACACTGAAAGCCCTTCTTGTTATGTGCTTATATGTATACACATACATGGGAACATCTGTTTACTTTCAAAGATCTGTGCATTTTTATACTAACTCAATAGGTATTCAAGGCTTTGGTGGTTGGTGTTGGTATATGTAAATGCCGTAGTTAGTTTTTTTTTTCATGACATTCCTGGAATTTGCTAGCATTTTCTTAAGCTGATACTGTGTTACCTTGCTACTAGACATCCTTCCGTTGGATTCAATTTTACAGGGTTTTCAAGAATCATGTTCCCTAGTTGCTAAGGGATAATCAAACCAAACATCTCCTGAATACTTTTGTTCAAAATTTGATAAGTCTACTCATGTTGTAAGTTTCTTTGTGTTGTTCAAGTGTATTATGAGTAATTTCTTTTCTTCTTGACTTTGAAGTTAAGTTCAATGGGGGGTTTTGGGTGAATCAAATGCTAACTGCAGTTTTATAATTCCATTCAAATTCTGCTTCCTTTCTTGTGGTGGATTTAGCATTTAGGACATTTACTTGAGGACCATCTGCTAAATGCATACTAAAATTTTAGACTTGAACACCACTCGGTAATCATTTCTTCATCAATGAATTTGGACACATTGAGACTTTCAATAATGATTTTTGAGATATTGATACTGTAAGGTAGACCTCAATTCAGAATCACATTCTTAAATGGGTCTCTTATCCACTTATTTTTTTAAGAACTCATTATTGATAAAATAAAGTAATGTACGAAAAAAGTTCACATTAAGAAAAGTTATGTTTTTATGAAGTAGAAAATAGAAAAGACTTATTCGGCTAGGCATTGAAGTGTAGAAGTGCTAATGTGAGAAAAAAATAAGCTGGTTATCTTAAATACTAAAATCCTATTTAGCTTAATCACTTTATTGGAAAGACCTTAAGTGGACAGCTTTGTCATTCTAATCTAAACAAATTCTTGTTCAAATCTTTGAACTCTTATTCAATAGAGATCTCTTTGTGAACTGCAAAGCTAAAACCAAACCAAACCAAACTAAGCCTTGTGTCCCCAATCAAGTGGCATCAGTTACATGAATCATTTTCCTCTATTTCGCTCCATCAAGGGCTGGATGAGTCAATTATGCCTGATGGGTTTTTGTCTAACTTGAAGGGTACTGTTTTGGATATGGCCAAATCATGTACATTTCCTCTTCCACTTTTGGTAGTTGCTTTTCAACAACTAATAGCAAGTATGTATCTGCATGATTTACAGTTTCTCACAACCATAATCTGTAGGTGGCAGCTATTAATGTTTTGGAGCAACCTGATACTCACTTTGTTACTTTCCAATTGTCCTTTCACAGGCTCCTCTCATGGTCATGGAAATGATAGTGATGACACATTGATCAAGGTTGTTCTCATGAACTAATTTCTTTTATATAAAAGTTATATTATGTGGCTTTTTTACTTGCTTTGAGGTTATGTAAATATTAACATGCCATTTGCTAAGTAGACACACCTGTTCTTGCACAGGCTTGGAAGAAAGTATATGGGGTGAACATTACCAATGCTGTCAATATGGTACAAACTTATTTATCAAATTTTTTTTTAATAAAATGTCATTCTGAGCCAAGTCTGCTGCATCAAATGGTCAATTAGGTATCATATATTACACTGCAGAATAGCATCTGCTGTCTCTTCTAAAGTTTGTGCTGACTAAAGGCATTCTACTGGTGGTCTTTTATTTCTTTGTAGTTGAGGTAATAATGCCATTGTCGTATATCTATTATAGATGTAGTGTAATAAGTTGCTTGTTGCTTTGATAATTGTTTCAGATATGTTGAAAATTTGCTGCCGAAGTCTGGATATGACTTGTATTGCTCATCAATAAATTGCATCTCTAGATTATGTTGGTCCATTTTCTCTTAGAAGTGGGAGTTGTTTCCTGACTACAAATAACTATATATCAGTTATAGAATAAATAGAAAACTTATGTTTAGTAAAATTTAACCAAATCTATATATCGTTTTCAATCTATAAGTTTAGTAAAAACATATAAGATTTACCCAAATCTATAAGTTATTTTTTTTATAACCTTTTTTATAAGTTTAGTAAAAAAAAAAATAAAATAGGGTGGCTTCAACCAGATCATCATTTATTATGAATGAAAAATGAAGTACAATTCAGAAATTGAAATAGTTTCACAAACACACAACCAAATCGATTTCAATTAATCCATTGTGGTGTACTTGAATTGAGTGTTTTTATATAACTTACTCTCCTAGTGTAAACATGACAGCCAGTGAATTAGTTTGAATTTTTACTTAACTTCTGTTAACCTGATGGCTTAAAAGTTACTAAGAATTGTATAGTTTTGAGGGCTGTTTGAACAATTGATGCAGCTTGTTTGGTGGATACTTTTGTGCCATGATGCTGTGTTGCGTTGAATCTGGTGCTGATTGGCTCTGTTCTGTGTGCTCTGCCTCTGATGCAGCTTTTGATTGATGCGATCTGTTTGTCCTGATTTCTGATTTGGTTGAGTTGTTTTGTTGCTGGTTTTGTTTGATTTGTTTTCTGACTGCTCTAGTAAATGAGGTAAACTGCTGCGTCAATTCTGATTTGGTTATATGATTTTGTTTGGGTTGTCGAGTTGAAATGGTTTTCTGAACTGGTGATGATCTGTGTTGAATCAGTTTGCTGATCTGCTATTCTTCTGGTGCTGCTGTGATGTTGCTGCTGTTGCTGAGATGCTGTGGCGATGCTGCTGTGATGGTGTTTGTTACGATGAGGTGCTGCTGTGTTGTTGTTGGATGTTTGCTGGTGTTGTTGATGTTTGGAAGGGTGCAGGACTTTTTGTCCAATCTGTAATAGATCAGGTTTTCATTAATGGGGGTTGTCATTGGGTGTAAGTTCGGGCAACTGCTGGTGTTTTGGCTGGAAGGGTATGGAGGGGGTATGGAGGGGGTATTTTGTGTGATTTCATATCCATGTTATTAGTTTGTTATAGTGGTGCCTGAGGGATGCCTCTTGTAAATCTGTAAATCTTTTAAAAAATTATAAATGAGTTTCAATTATTTTTGCCGTTGCAAATTTGTCGTTGTTAAAAAGTGAAGCTTTCTCGACAAATAACTTGTCGGTAAATGTGTAGCTAAAAGTTTATTTTTTGCCCACTCATATTGTGTTGCTAAAAGTGTATTTTTTGCCAATGCCAATTTGTCGTTGCCAAAATTAAAGCTTTATCGATAACTAAATCGTTGGCAAATGGCAACATTTACCGATGTAAATGTGTCACTAAAAGTTACTTTTTCCCACTCATATTGTGTTGGTAGAAGTGTATTTTTTGCCAATGCCAATTTGTCGTTGCCAAAAGTAAAGCTTTAGCGACAAACAAATCGTCGGCAAATGGCAACATTTACCGACGTAAATGTGTCGCCAAAAGTTTACTTTTGCCGACGCATATGTTGTTGCTAAAAGTATATTTTTTGCCCATGCAAATTTGTGTCGCGAAAAGTGCCACACAATCATCATATTTGAATGACTTTTACCAACGCAAGGTAAATTTCCGACGATGGATGGAGGCTTTTAGCGACGACTATGTTCGTCGCTAAAGGCATTACTTTTACCAACGCAATCATAATTTCGTCGGCAAAAACTTTTGCCAACTCACTTTTGCCTACGGGTTGCCAACGTAGCTTTGTGTGTCGGCAAAACTCTTTGCCAACGAATTTTCCCTTTTAGCAACATATTTTGTTGCGTTGCGAAAAATACAATTTCTTGTAGTGGCTGCTAGTGTTGACCCTAGGCCATCCTGGTGTTGACACTTCCAAACAGAATGTTGAGAAACAATGGAGGAAAGCAAGTGTCGATACCTAGAAGCTCAGTGTCAACATCCAAAACAAAATTTTAAGATTTTAAAGTATAATTCTTTCAAGTCTAAACATAATTAAACATTCTAATCAATGTATAGATCAATTTTACACTCAACCAACACCAAGATACATCAACCAGAGGATTTCAATATTAAGATAATGAAATTAAATATATCCTAATGACATTATAATTCACAAGAATTACAACATCTGCCCAAGCCCGACTCAAAAAATAGTTATAAATCCTAAGCCCACCCATCAGGCTACATGTTAAATTTTTTTTATTTTTATTTTAAACATTTCATAATTAAATTCAATCACACATTATATTTCTTAAATAAATATGTTGATATCATTATAAATTGAAAGATTTTGTTTATAAATTGAAGGATTTCTTAAATAAATTCAATCACATATCACAACAAATGTGAGTTTCAATAAAATCAACAAAGATAAAGTCTACATCTAAAAAAAAATATTTTAATGTATTATAATTAATTAATTTAATAGCGGGTTGAGTCAGATCGAACTGGGTTGAAAATATAAATTCCAAGTCTAGCCCATCAAAATGGATAAAAAAACTCATATGGTGAAAGTTTTAAGGTCGGTCAAATTGGTGAAAGTTTTAAGGTCGGTCAAATAATATATTTTTTTATCCATTTTTTATCCATATATTCTGTAATTCCAAGTATTCATGTGTAGACACCCCATTTTTGACCGACCTTAAAACTCAGACGTCATCGATTGAGTGCTCGGTGATTGCGCATGTTGTACTTGTTCTGAGGTTACGGAGTCTCGGCTGAGAGCCTTGCCCCCGGACTTCGGGACTCTTTTGTGCTTTGTCTCGATTTGCGAACTAGATTCTATTTTCTCTTCCCGAAGGGAGGGAGAGGTCTCGTAGACCATCTCTCAGTGGCCGTAGGCTACTTTTCGAGGTCGTAGACCACTGTTCCCGTTTGGAGACCAGTTTCTGATTTTCGGAGCCGTCGGCCGTGCGCCTCGGTTCGGGACTGCTTAACTTTCTCCGTTTGCTTTGGTTTTTGGTACACACCTTGTTTCCTCTCTCTAGAGGGACACTGTGGCCCAGGAGACCACCTTCGTGGTCACGCGCCACTTTCGATGCTTAACAGCCTGTTTTCGGGGCACCCGGCTGCGCGTTTCGGCCCTCGAACCCTCGTTTTGTATCCGTCTTGGTTCATTTTTGGCAAGGACCCTATTTTCATTGTTTGGAAGGTGGTACGGGGGTGGGAGACCAGAAATTCTCTTGGAGACCATCTCTTTCTCCGTCGATCGTTTTTCTTGTCAAGTAGCTGGTCTCCCTGACTTTTGAGCCACATTTACTGGTCTCCCATACCACCACTTACTTGCATTGAGTGTGGAGACCCTCCCTAGGGGGTGCCGACCACCTAAATGAGCTTGACCCTTTTGACCCTGGTCGGCCGACCACTTGAACTGGTCGGCCAGCTCTCTGCAGTTTTGTCTCATTGAGTTGATTCCAGCTGTGCCAGCTGGAGGGCACAGACTGGATCCTCCATACACGTGTATGGAGGATTGGCACTCTTGTTTTGGCTTCTTAAAGAAGCTTGGCCCTTTGCTCTAAGCTTCTAAGGGAAGCTTGAACCTTTCTTGGCTTCTTGAGGAAGCTTGACCCTTGTGCTCTAGCTTCCTCAAGAAGCTTGACCCTTTTTGCTTTAGCTTCCTCAAGAAGCTTGGACCTTTGCTCCAAGCTTCTAAGAGAAACTTGGACCTTTGTTCTTCTATAAGAGAAACCCTCTCCCTCATTAGCAAAGATTCAGATTTTTGGCCAAGGCATACATACACCTATCTCTATACACCTCTCTATTTTGGTCCCAAAAGTGCTAGGTTCTTGGCCCCATTGCACTACACCTCACAACCACACTTCTCCATCATCCATATAAGCACCTTGGAGCTTATTTTTAGAGGTTGAGGAGCCACTTTCTTGGTCCAGAAGCTGCTGTCTTTCTTGGCTACAAGGGTAACTCTCTTATTCCCCTTTTGGTCCCTATTTTGCTTCATATCTTAGCTATATTTGCAAGCATTTTTGGGTTTTTTCATAAACTGAAAAAAGTCTTATTTTGAGTTCCTCTTGAAGTTTGTTTAAGGTCGTTTTTCTGTTGGGGGTCATCTACCCCCCTGCATGCTTGTTTTTATCTTGTTTTGAGCCATGCATTAAGGCCTTTGTATTGTGCTTTGTTTGGCCTTTTAGCCACTGAAATCCAGTGGATTTTTAGTGGCTAGAATGCTGTTTTGAGCCCCAAAATCAGAGAGGGGTGACCCTCTCACCCCTTGTCTTGTTTACTAGCATTGTTGGCTTTACAAAGGAGCCCGTAATTGCATACTTCTTGAGCATGTTTCAGGGCATTTTTGGTGGGTTTTAGGACCTTCACAGGCTCTATACAGAGCCCTTTTTGCCATTTTGGATGTCCGTCTTGCATGTGTAGAGTAACCCTCTTCATGGCCTTTCAAAGGAGCCTTTACTTGCATGCTTCCTAGCCTCATTTTAGGCCCTTTTCAGTGAGTTTTAGGGCCTTCATAACCTCTATCTAGAGGTGGTTTTGTCTTTTTGGATGTCCATTATGCATGTGTAGAATAACCCTCCTTTTGGTCTTTCAAAGGAACATATCATTCTTGCATGCATTGACCATGTTTCCATGAGTTTTTGGGTATTATTTGGCATGGCATACTTCTGAATTTTGCTGGTTTAGTGACCTCTTGAATGCTCCATATACTTGTAGTGTAAACCCTCTTTACTAGCTTGTATTGCATGCTATTTTGGTCTATGAATCTAGCACTTTTTGGCCATGCCTTAAACTGATTTTGTGCATGTTTTGGACTGCCTTAGCTCTGTTTTTATGCCTCATGGTTGAATGATGCTTGCTATGCATGGTTGTAGTTCAATACTCTTGCCTAGCTTTGTGTTTTGGGGCCTATTGCATGCATATGTTGAGGTGTTTCCATGTTTTAGGACCATTGTGCATCATATTTCAGAGCTTACATGTATGCCATATTTCCATGTTTTCCACTTTTTAAATGCGTTTGAGAGTCGTTGCTAGTTTGCCTCGTTTTTGGACCATTGTATGAGCTTCATTTCTGTGCATGTTGAGCCATCTTTTTAGGCCATTTTCCCACTGTCTTGGACCTACCTAGGGTCTGTTTGGGGCAGGTTTTTCCATTTGTGCATTGCTTTGTGTACCTCTAATGAAACGTACTTCACTAGTTTCGGTATTCGGGCCATCTAGCATGCATTGTGTGACATATTTGCATGATTCGGGACCATTGCGTATCATGTTTCAGAGCTGGAAAATGTGTGTTTATATGCCAAGTTTCATCCCTTGCCATGCTTTGGTAGAGTGGCATTTGGTGCCTTAGGTTCGGTCCCTTGCATCCTGCATGTTTGCATGAGTGTTTCTACCTTTTATTTTATCATGTTTGGCCACTGATTTGGGTGTGGCTGAGGCTCACCTGTCTTGGTTTAAGTCCATCTTGCATTGTGTATGCCATTCTAGTCATAGCATCGCGCATGCCATGTAGTTCGTTGCATCGAGTATGCCATTCGATATTCGCATTGTGTATGCTAATCATATGTTGTCATATTGTTGCATAAGGTGTCTTGCATCGAGTATGCCATGTAGTTCATAGCATTGTGTATGCTAGTAGCATGTTTGCATGTCATTCTCTGCATGTTTGCATCATTTAGTCGCATTGCATTTAGGGTGCATAGTCCGAGTCGCATCGTGCATGCCATGTATATTGCATTGTGTTTGGAATAGGGTTTAGTTCAAACACGGGAAACGAGAGACGTTTCGTACTCCAAGTGACGAAACGTGCCTCGATTCTCGGTCGCTGACACTCCGGATTACCTATGATGGAGTCTAGGCCTTGTTGTGTTTATGTGTGCATCCATTTCATATTGAGTCGTGCAATTCGACTCCTCGGCCATCATGCATCGGGATGCGTGATTGGTGGCACGAGGATCGAGGACTACACTCCCTAGAGCTTATGCAATGACAGGGAGAGTAGTCATGCATACATATCTTGAAAATACTTTGCCATGCCCCTTTCTTGCTCTCTGTTGCAGCAAACCAGAAACCAGCAGCCTTCTAGAGCTTTGTAAAATACTCCGGGATCAATTGCAAACAGAGGCAAATCGGGGCATTGCGAGGAATTTCCCAACAAGGCGACTCGAGCATGCATGCATCTTTCATCATTCGGAATAGAGCTGAGGCGGTCCATAGATCTACATACTAGTTTATTTCGTTTCTTAGTTAATTTGTTAATTAATTAGGGTTTTGTAATATTTAATTAGCTAGAGTAGTTAATTATTTATTCGGTCTGTATTATTTATTCGGACCCTCCGAGAGAGGGCCAACTGTTGTAATAAGTATGTGTGTGTGTGATTCATGTCTTCCAACCCCACGTCTTTTTCCCTTTTATTTACCAGCTTATGATGGTTAGTTTAGGGCACGTTTCAATTAGCATCTATATGTTCGCATATTTGCATTCATTCATCTGTATTGTAAGCACCGGGTTCGGCGCATCATACTAATTGCATCGTATTTCAATTCCAGGTTGAATACATGATTTTTGTAGCATTTCATATGCCATCTTAGAATAGCCGAGCCTATCTTAGTTGCATACCTGTATGTGTTGCATTAGGCATCTCTGTATAGTTAGGATTCATGCATGATTTCTAATTAGCTTCTTTCTTTGGCTTGGAGTACTCGGTAAGTGTTTATGCTTTAGCATCCTTGCATGCGTGTGAGTGACTGCCATGATAGCATGCTTACTATGAGGCTAAGTGCTTATGTGATATAACTGCCTGAATGCTTGTGGGTGGAGGTTGGATTATCTGAATTGGAACAATTCATTGATTGCGAGTTTTAAGCCCACTAGATAGTGACAAATCACCATGTTTTCTAAGCCCACTTGAAGGTGGCAAAATCCACATTTTAGCCTACTTGCGAGTAGCAAACCGCTTTAAAAAACAAACATGAAATGTTTTGTTCCAACTCAGGCAATCCAGTCTATACTTGTATGCTGCGCGCATCACATAGTAATTCTAGGCTAATAACCGAGATAAGAGCACATAATGTTTTCAAAACTCGATATCATGGTTAGTAGAGGCTGATCTTTGATCGGGCGAACGGAGGTGCTCACGAAGTCACCTTCCCCAATCGTACCCAAGTTCCTGAGCCGAGGCAACTTTGGTGATGACGGACACGTGGCCTTAGGCAACGAGTCAGGGTTTCCTAAATTCGCCCAAAATAAATATTTAGGTGGCGACTCTGTATCTGGCAAAGCAGTCCATGTTTGACACTTCTTTCTAAAAATCTGTTTTTCAAAAACGAGTTGCCGGATTTGGACTCTTTGATGATTCATCGGTCTTGCATTGCACTCTGCGAGATTAGATACAGGACCATGACATTGAGTCCTGAACTGTAGTGAGCCTAATGAACAAAACGGGATTCCCTCTCGGGACGTTCGGGGACGTCTATAGTTTCTGGCGACTCTGCTGGGGAGTTAGAGAACTTGACTTGAACTCATGATATCTTGTTTTGACTACACTTATGTGTTTCTTTGCATTGCATTTGCATTGGTGCGCCTAAGTCACAGTGTTTGCCGTCTGCTATTCCTGAACGGTTTGCCGGAGGCTCGCTTTGAGAAGCGTGCCTTAAGGCTGACCGGTTACGAGCTCTGCCATGATAGGAACACAAACCCCGGTTTTACCGGGGCACCCTTTTTGACCATTCGACCTAGTGTATATTCGGAATCCATAGTGACCATTCCAAGCTAGGACAGGTTGCTTACCCAATTATAGTTTGTTTGAAACCGCTGCGTGCGTAGTGAAACCCTAGCTCCTGACAAAATAGGACAGGGAAACCTTACCCCAACATAGAGGTGTTTTGGCTCTCACTTGTTTGCTATGTGCTTTTAGAGTGCGTCTCTACAGGAATGCATGTATCAGTTTAGAAGTTTGGGTATCAGGCCTGCGAGCACCAATTCAGTATTTTGGGAATCAGTTATCTGCGGGTATCAGATTCAGTTTTGGGGGTAGTGATTTGGGAACAATGATCAGTATTTGAGAACAGTCTATTCAGCTTATCAACTGTGTGTTGTGATGTCCAACTGTGTGTTGTGTGTTTATTTACGCTGTT